>JBAMJR010000119.1:545000-702920 GCA_038501785.1 Myoxocephalus aenaeus | reverse complement strand
ATGCTCATGAGCCTCTTGTTTCTGACCAACAGTCACATGACCTGATGCTCATGAGCCTCTTGTTTCTGACCAACAGTCACATGACCTGATGCTCATGAGCCTCTTGTTTCTGACCAACAGTCACATGACCTGATGCTCATGAGCCTCTTGTTTCTGACCAACAGTCACATGACCTGATGCTCATGAGCCTCTTGTTTCTGACCAACAGTCACATGACCTGATGCTCATGAGCCTCTTGTTTCTGACCAACAGTCACATGACCTGATGCTCATGAGCCTCTTGTTTCTGACCAACAGTCACATGACCTGATGCTCATGAGCCTCTTGTTTCTGACCACAGTCACATGACCTGATGCTCATGAGCCTCTTGTTTCTGACCAACAGTCACATGACCTGATGCTCATGAGCCTCTTGTTTCTGACCAACAGTCACATGACCTGATGCTCATGAGCCTCTTGTTTCTGACCAACAGTCACATGACCTGATGCTCATGAGCCTCTTGTTTCTGACCAACAGTCACATGACCTGATGCTCATGAGCCTCTTGTTTCTGACCAACAGTCACATGACCTCACATGCAGAGACCACTGAGTCTCTACATGTCTCCTCCCTCTGCCTCCTTCTCTCCTTCACTTCCTCCCTCTGCCTCCTTCTCTCCTTCACCACATTTCCTCCCACACTTCAATAACATTTGCATTGCATAAATGATATATATATATATATATATATATATATATATATATATACATATATATATATGTATATATATATATATATATATGTATATATATATATTTTACTCAGGCATCTAAACTACATGACATCAAACATGAGTGATACTATTAATACACAGTAGCTGATAATAAAAATAACCTCTCTCTCTCTCTTTGTCTCCCTCTCCCTCTCTCTCTCTCTCTCTCCCTCCCTCTCTCTTCCTCTCTCTCTCTCTCCCTCCCTCTCTCTCTCTCTCTCCCTCTCTCTCTCTCTCTCTCTCTCCCTCTCTCCTCCCTCTCTCTCTCTCCCTCTCCCTCCCTCTCTCTCTCTCTCTCTCTCTCTCTCCCTCTCCCTCCCTCTCTCTCTCTCTCTCCCTCTCCCTCTCCCTCTCCCTCCCTCTCTCCCCCCCCCCCCCCCCTCTCTCTCTCCCTCTCTCTCTCTCTCTCTCTCTTTGTCTCCCTCTCCCTCTCTCTCTCTCTCTCTCCCTCCCTCTCTCTTCCTCTCTCTCTCTCTCCCTCCCTCTCTCTCTCTCTCTCCCTCTCTCTCTCTCTCTCTCTCCCTCTCCCTCCCTCTCTCTCTCTCCCTCTCCCTCCCTCTCTCTCTCTCTCTCTCTCTCTCTCCCTCTCCCTCCCTCTCTCTCTCTCTCTCCCTCTCCCTCTCCCTCTCCCTCCCTCTCTCCCCCCCCCCCCCCCCCCCTCTCTCTCTCTCTCTCTCTCTCTCTCTCTCTCTCTCTCCAGAGCTCCCCCTGGTGTCTCTCCTCCAGAAGACGGCCTCCTCTCCAGTCTGCTGTCACGCTACAGGGTTCTACCCGGAGAGAGCCTCTCTGTTCTGGAGGAAGGATGGAGAGGAGCTCCATGAGGGCGTGGACCACGGAGAGATCCTCCACAACCACGACGGAACCTTCCAGATGAGCGTCGACCTGAAAGTCTCCTCGGTCCCAGCTGGAGACTGGGAGAGGTACGAGTGTGTGTTCCAGCTGGCCGGTGTGGAGACCGACCTCGTCACCAGACTGGAAGCAGCGGTGATCCGGACCAACGAAGGTGAGGTCAGGAGGAAGGAGGCTAACACGTGTTCTGTGAGCTAGAACCTGCTAGTTTGAGTTGGATACCACTTCATTCTTGTGAAAGTCCTTTCATTCTTTATATTCCATCCATTATCCGAACCGCTGATCCTGTTCAGGGTCGCTGGAGCCGATCGCAGGGCACAGATTTATATTCATATATTTTCTATGTCTGGTATCCTCCTCCAGATATTTACCTGAGTTTTGCGACTTGGAACAAAAAGCGTGAAATGCTCCAGTCTGCCGCATCATAGAAACAACATGAAGCTTCAAAACCAGATTTTATTTCCCGGTTTATACTTTTCTAAACTCAAGTGGACGTTGGTTTCGTTCATTTTGAAAATGGCTGTTTGTGCCAAAGTGGTTTCTTTATTTTCACATCATTATTTCTGCAGTTATCGCAAATGAAACGATGACATTTTGTGTTTTTACAGAGACACTTCAAAGTCCTAACCAAAGTGATTCACTGCCTCATCTTTTGTCCTTCATGCTCAACAGAGAAGCCCTTTGACATGACCATCATCTTCATCGTCATCGCTGCAGTGGCGGCCCTCGTCCTCCTCGCTGTGGGTGGATTCATGGCTTACAAAAAGAGGAAAGGTGAGAAACTCAAGGATTTCCAAGTTTGACGTTTCCTGTTCTTCTTTGATTTGAGCCTTTGACTTCCTGCTTGTCAGGTTGCAAAGTGAAACCAGCTTCAGGTCACTTTCCCAGTCTGAAGCAAGCAGCAGTAAGAAGAGTAGAGCTCAGAGCCGCAGTGTGATGGTCATGTGACAGGACCATTGTAATCTAACAGAGAACTGGTATAACGCTCCAAGAAAATCAGAAAGGGAGAAGGGATTTAACCCTTTAATCCCCCTGCGCCTTTTATCAGACAAAAAACAACAACATATTATCTCCGGAACCACATGGATGTTTAACTTTATTTAAAGTGCTACAATACCTCTGTAACGGGGGGAGGGCCCGTCTTAGAACCCTGAGGTTTCCCTCTCAGTTTGCTTTCGATTACAATTTATAGAGACAATGACGGATGTTAAAAAACCCATTTGTTCGTTTTTTTCCCGTGGCCTTCCTGTACTATTGAGCCACGTCTCCGCCGAACTGTTTCCTCTAACAGGAAAGGAAGATGAACCGTTTTACACACAGTGCAACCCAAACGATTACTTACATTTGTCTGGATCTGGAAACGAGGCGGGATCGTGCTGGATTGTGTTCCTCGGTGTTACCTTCTTCGTCTCGAAACACCTGGAAGTTTTCTTATTCCATTAAACGGGAGTCCCCATTGAGTAGAGTTCTACACTCTTATTTTAGAGTATACATTTTATTTAAAAGTGATTTTAAAACATGTTGTCGTCACCAGGTCCTCTGCTGGTGTAGTCACCAGGTCCTCTGCTGGTGTAGTCACCAGGTCCTCTGCTGGTGTCGTCACCAGGTCCTCTGCTGGTGTCGTCACCAGGTCCTCTGCTGTTGCAGTCACCAGGTCCTCTGCTATTGTAGTCACCAGGTCCTCTGCTATTGTAGTCACCAGGTCCTCTGCTGGTGTAGTCACCAGGTCCTCTGCTGGTGTAGTCACCAGGTCCTCTGCTGGTGTAGTCACCAGGTCCTCTGCTGTTGCAGTCACCAGGTCCTCTGCTATTGTAGTCACCAGGTCCTCTGCTATTGTAGTCACCAGGTCCTCTGCTGGTGTAGTCACCAGGTCCTCTGCTGGTGTAGTCACCAGGTCCTCTGCTGGTGTCGTCACCAGGTCCTCTGCTGGTGTCGTCACCAGGTCCTCTGCTGGTGTCGTCACCAGGTCCTCTGCTGTTGCAGTCACCAGGTCCTCTGCTATTGTAGTCACCAGGTCCTCTGCTGTTGTAGTCACCAGGTCCTCTGCTGGTGTCGTCACCAGGTCCTCTGCTGGTGTCGTCACCAGGTCCTCTGCTGGTGTCGTCACCAGGTCCTCTGCTGGTGTCGTCACCAGGTCCTCTGCTGTTGTAGTCACCAGGTCCTCTGCTGGTGTCGTCACCAGGTCCTCTGCTGGTGTCGTCACCATTTCCTCTGCTGGTGTCGTCACCAGGTCCTCTGCTATTGTAGTCACCAGGTCCTCTGCTGGTGTAGTCACCAGGTCCTCTGCTGGTGTCGTCACCATTTCCTCTGCTGGTGTCGTCACCAGGTCCTCTGCTGGTGTCGTCACCAGGTCCTCTGCTGGTGTCGTCACCAGGTCCTCTGCTGGTGTCGTCACCAGGTCCTCTGCTGGTGTCGTCACCAGGTCCTCTGCTGGTGTCGTCACCAGGTCCTCTGCTATTGTAGTCACCAGGTCCTCTGCTATTGTAGTCACCAGGTCCTCTGCTGGTGTAGTCACCAGGTCCTCTGCTGGTGTCGTCACCAGGTCCTCTGCTATTGTAGTCACCAGGTCCTCTGCTATTGTAGTCACCAGGTCCTCTGCTGGTGTCGTCACCAGGTCCTCTGCTGGTGTAGTCACCAGGTCCTCTGCTGGTGTCGTCACCAGGTCCTCTGCTATTGTAGTCACCAGGTCCTCTGCTATTGTAGTCACCAGGTCCTCTGCTGGTGTAGTCACCAGGTCCTCTGCTATTGTAGTCACCAGGTCCTCTGCTGTTGCAGTCACCAGGTCCTCTGCTATTGTAGTCACCAGGTCCTCTGCTATTGTAGTCACCAGGTCCTCTGCTGGTGTAGTCACCAGGTCCTCTGCTGGTGTCGTCACCAGGTCCTCTGCTGTTGCAGTCACCAGGTCCTCTGCTATTGTAGTCACCAGGTCCTCTGCTATTGTAGTCACCAGGTCCTCTGCTGGTGTAGTCACCAGGTCCTCTGCTGGTGTAGTCACCAGGTCCTCTGCTGGTGTAGTCACCAGGTCCTCTGCTGTTGCAGTCACCAGGTCCTCTGCTATTGTAGTCACCAGGTCCTCTGCTATTGTAGTCACCAGGTCCTCTGCTGGTGTAGTCACCAGGTCCTCTGCTGGTGTAGTCACCAGGTCCTCTGCTGGTGTCGTCACCAGGTCCTCTGCTGGTGTCGTCACCAGGTCCTCTGCTGGTGTCGTCACCAGGTCCTCTGCTGTTGCAGTCACCAGGTCCTCTGCTATTGTAGTCACCAGGTCCTCTGCTGTTGTAGTCACCAGGTCCTCTGCTGGTGTCGTCACCAGGTCCTCTGCTGGTGTCGTCACCAGGTCCTCTGCTGGTGTCGTCACCAGGTCCTCTGCTGGTGTCGTCACCAGGTCCTCTGCTGTTGTAGTCACCAGGTCCTCTGCTGGTGTCGTCACCAGGTCCTCTGCTGGTGTCGTCACCATTTCCTCTGCTGGTGTCGTCACCAGGTCCTCTGCTATTGTAGTCACCAGGTCCTCTGCTGGTGTAGTCACCAGGTCCTCTGCTGGTGTCGTCACCATTTCCTCTGCTGGTGTCGTCACCAGGTCCTCTGCTGGTGTCGTCACCAGGTCCTCTGCTGGTGTCGTCACCAGGTCCTCTGCTGGTGTCGTCACCAGGTCCTCTGCTGGTGTCGTCACCAGGTCCTCTGCTGGTGTAGTCACCAGGTCCTCTGCTGGTGTAGTCACCAGGTCCTCTGCTGGTGTCGTCACCAGGTCCTCTGCTATTGTAGTCACCAGGTCCTCTGCTATTGTAGTCACCAGGTCCTCTGCTGGTGTAGTCACCAGGTCCTCTGCTGGTGTCGTCACCAGGTCCTCTGCTGGTGTCGTCACCAGGTCCTCTGCTGTTGCAGTCACCAGGTCCTCTGCTATTGTAGTCACCAGGTCCTCTGCTATTGTAGTCACCAGGTCCTCTGCTGGTGTAGTCACCAGGTCCTCTGCTGGTGTAGTCACCAGGTCCTCTGCTGGTGTAGTCACCAGGTCCTCTGCTGTTGCAGTCACCAGGTCCTCTGCTATTGTAGTCACCAGGTCCTCTGCTATTGTAGTCACCAGGTCCTCTGCTGGTGTAGTCACCAGGTCCTCTGCTGGTGTAGTCACCAGGTCCTCTGCTGGTGTCGTCACCAGGTCCTCTGCTGGTGTCGTCACCAGGTCCTCTGCTGGTGTCGTCACCAGGTCCTCTGCTGTTGCAGTCACCAGGTCCTCTGCTATTGTAGTCACCAGGTCCTCTGCTGTTGTAGTCACCAGGTCCTCTGCTGGTGTCGTCACCAGGTCCTCTGCTGGTGTCGTCACCAGGTCCTCTGCTGGTGTCGTCACCAGGTCCTCTGCTGGTGTCGTCACCAGGTCCTCTGCTGTTGTAGTCACCAGGTCCTCTGCTGGTGTCGTCACCAGGTCCTCTGCTGGTGTCGTCACCATTTCCTCTGCTGGTGTCGTCACCAGGTCCTCTGCTATTGTAGTCACCAGGTCCTCTGCTGGTGTAGTCACCAGGTCCTCTGCTGGTGTCGTCACCATTTCCTCTGCTGGTGTCGTCACCAGGTCCTCTGCTGGTGTCGTCACCAGGTCCTCTGCTGGTGTCGTCACCAGGTCCTCTGCTGGTGTCGTCACCAGGTCCTCTGCTGGTGTCGTCACCAGGTCCTCTGCTGGTGTCGTCACCAGGTCCTCTGCTATTGTAGTCACCAGGTCCTCTGCTATTGTAGTCACCAGGTCCTCTGCTGGTGTCGTCACCAGGTCCTCTGCTGGTGTAGTCACCAGGTCCTCTGCTATTGTAGTCACCAGGTCCTCTGCTGTTGCAGTCACCAGGTCCTCTGCTATTGTAGTCACCAGGTCCTCTGCTATTGTAGTCACCAGGTCCTCTGCTGGTGTAGTCACCAGGTCCTCTGCTGGTGTAGTCACCAGGTCCTCTGCTGTTGCAGTCACCAGGTCCTCTGCTATTGTAGTCACCAGGTCCTCTGCTATTGTAGTCACCAGGTCCTCTGCTGGTGTAGTCACCAGGTCCTCTGCTGGTGTAGTCACCAGGTCCTCTGCTGGTGTCGTCACCAGGTCCTCTGCTGGTGTCGTCACCAGGTCCTCTGCTGGTGTCGTCACCAGGTCCTCTGCTGTTGCAGTCACCAGGTCCTCTGCTATTGTAGTCACCAGGTCCTCTGCTGTTGTAGTCACCAGGTCCTCTGCTGGTGTCGTCACCAGGTCCTCTGCTGGTGTCGTCACCAGGTCCTCTGCTGGTGTCGTCACCAGGTCCTCTGCTGGTGTCGTCACCAGGTCCTCTGCTGTTGTAGTCACCAGGTCCTCTGCTGGTGTCGTCACCAGGTCCTCTGCTGGTGTCGTCACCATTTCCTCTGCTGGTGTCGTCACCAGGTCCTCTGCTATTGTAGTCACCAGGTCCTCTGCTGGTGTAGTCACCAGGTCCTCTGCTGGTGTCGTCACCATTTCCTCTGCTGGTGTCGTCACCAGGTCCTCTGCTGGTGTCGTCACCAGGTCCTCTGCTGGTGTCGTCACCAGGTCCTCTGCTGGTGTCGTCACCAGGTCCTCTGCTATTGTAGTCACCAGGTCCTCTGCTATTGTAGTCACCAGGTCCTCTGCTGGTGTAGTCACCAGGTCCTCTGCTGGTGTCGTCACCAGGTCCTCTGCTATTGTAGTCACCAGGTCCTCTGCTATTGTAGTCACCAGGTCCTCTGCTGGTGTCGTCACCAGGTCCTCTGCTGGTGTAGTCACCAGGTCCTCTGCTGGTGTCGTCACCAGGTCCTCTGCTGGTGTCGTCACCAGGTCCTCTGCTGTTGCAGTCACCAGGTCCTCTGCTATTGTAGTCACCAGGTCCTCTGCTGTTGCAGTCACCAGGTCCTCTGCTGTTGCAGTCACCAGGTCCTCTGCTGTTGCAGTCACCAGGTCCTCTGCTGGTGTCGTCACCAGGTCCTCTGCTATTGTCGTCACCAGGTCCTCTGCTATTGTAGTCACCAGGTCCTCTGCTGGTGTCGTCACCAGGTCCTCTGCTGGTGTAGTCACCAGGTCCTCTGCTATTGTAGTCACCAGGTCCTCTGCTGGTGTCGTCACCAGGTCCTCTGCTATTGTAGTCACCAGGTCCTCTGCTATTGTAGTCACCAGGTCCTCTGCTGGTGTAGTCACCAGGTCCTCTGCTGGTGTCGTCACCAGGTCCTCTGCTGGTGTCGTCACCAGGTCCTCTGCTGGTGTCGTCACCAGGTCCTCTGCTGGTGTCGTCACCAGGTCCTCTGCTGGTGTAGTCACCAGGTCCTCTGCTGGTGTCGTCACCAGGTCCTTTGCTGGTGTCGTCACCAGGTCCTCTGCTCGTGTCGTCACCAGGTCCTCTGATCACACTGCAGCTCTCTGCTGGTTTACTGAACTCGTCACACTGTTACTGCAATGAGTTTCTTTAATGCAGCAGCCAACAGTCAGCAGACTCAGTCCTCATGACGTCAGAGAGAAGTTACAGAACAATAAATAACGACTGAAACAGACGGTAAAAGGTTGTTTTGTCACCAATGTAAGGAAGTCAGATTTAGTGGAGAAAAGATATTCTGAATATACTGTACAACTGTGACGTCTGAAATCCTGTCTTTTCTTTTTATTTCAGATAAAGCTCCTCAAAGAAGTAAGTAGAAGTTTTTTTTAATTTCAACTGTAATCTTTGACTAGATGCTCATATCAGAATCAGAATCAGCTTTAATGGCCATGTAAGTTTGCACATACATGGAATTTGACTCCGGTTTCACTTACACTCTGTACTTTTTCACTCACAATATACAGTAAACAAGATAAATATAAAAAAGATTAAAAAAAGACATTAAAGACAGTAGTAAAAGAAAGTGCAGACAGTGCAGAGTGGTTTACAATGAGTTGTAATTCATAACTCCAAACTGAAATGATCATAGTTTTTCTAACTGATATTAAGTGGGTGAAGTACGGGTGAATAACATAAATGATATTCACTTACATAGGATGTCATTTATACTTTCATCATTCCTACAATATTAATATATTTTAAAATGAAAAAGTAGAAATTATCATGAAGTAGAAATAAAGAATAAAATCATTCTGTACATACACGCACACACATCTGTGCATACAGAGCACAAAACGACTGACTTTAGTTCCATGAGTAGAAGATTATAGACTCAGAACATTTGTGGAGAGAAAGTTCATCAGGAAGCTGAACTGGATGATTTATTTTGTTCTGTTTTTGTAGATGTGATGACTCCACTTAACCCGACTCCTCCTCCGATGAGCGAAGCAGGTTCATATCCATCCATCCATCCATCCATCCATCCATCATTGACGTGACTATTTCTAACTCTGTATGTTCTTCTCTTCAGGGTCTGACTCTTCTTCAGCAGACGGTGTAAACGCCTCCACACAACTGATGTCATGGTAACTACTTCCTCTTCCTGTCTGAATATCACCTCTATACATATTTATACTGATGTTCAGAACATGCATCCACTTCTCCGTCCTAAAGGTTTGACGCCTTTCCATTTCTGACACATTGAGACATGTCATTACTTTTTGCACTCTTCATTTATGAATGCTTATTTATGTTTCCAGACGGATGCGAGTGACGGCGTGAAGAGGAGAGGAACTCCTCTCCTTCATAAATTGGCGACATTAAACATCATTATCTACAAAGTTCATCAACAATCTGACATCCAAATATAAAGAAACGGGGCCACCTCACCACCAACATTAAGATTGAATATGACTTATGTTTATGTGGCAAAAGGCAGCCATGCAATGAGGCTTTAAAGCTGCATGAACACACAACATTATGCAAGAAGCAGGTTGGAATACAAAGAAAACACATTTGGAAAAACTGGTTAAAAAAAAATGATCCAACATAACTGATGCTATTAAATTATTTGGATCATTTAGTTTCAATATAAGAACAACAAAAAAATCCTCAAGTGAGGAAGATTGTTCTTGGAGATCTTCAGAACAATGAAAGCATCACAGCTGTCTTCACATAAAGATGTTCATCTCAAACAAATCCACCAGTTACACTTTAATACTTCTGCTGTTTCTGCTGAAATCAATATTGGTAACACAAATGTAACACACACACACACACACACACACACACACACACACACACACACACACACACACACACACACACACACACACACACACACACACACACACACACACACACAATATAGACATCAGTACATTTATTTTCCAGTTGTGTAAATAGTTTGCTTGTGTCTTTCTTTCCAGCAGATCACATTTAAAGATCTAGGTTTGATTCCATACGGGCTGAAGCAAATCATATTTTATGTCTGAGGTTTTTCTGAATTAATCAAATATTTTTAAATATCATAGTATTTAAATTGTATCTGAGATTCTAAAATAGTTGTGTGATGTTTGAAGCTTCTCAGCTGATAGAAGTTTTCTTGAATATATTTCCTGCTGGTATTTTGGGACCCGGGATGTTTTCCTTCTTGGTTGTGTATAAATTGAACATTGATGTTCTTGTTGGGTTACGTGATGAAAGTCAAATGAAGTTTCATTCATGCTCCGTTTCATTCTTTTTGTACTTTTGTCTTGCTTTTCAATAAATTACCCATAAATCCAAATCTCTGTGTCTTGTTGTGTCAGAGCGGAGGACCTATTGTAATCGTAATGTTTATTATTAGGGCCCAAGCACTGACGTAGTCAGAGCGGAGGACCTATTGTTATTTGAACGTTTATTATTCTTATTTGTATATGTCGTCATTGCGTGGGGAAGAGAGGTGCTTGGGCGGAACCTAAATTTGTCAAAAATTGAACATTAATCCGATTGAATATTGCAATCTTATTGGGGTGTCGGGAAAACAAGTTTGATAGCGCCCCCTAGAGTTGAACTTAGGTTTGACAGCCCATACCCATCTCCCACTATGAACTATTGACTTGATATTTTACACACATGTCCGGTTCCATCTACTCTACAAAAAATATTGTCGGTCCGTTAAGCTCTGCCTACTTAGCTTTTCCGCCATTTCGAATTTAGTAAAAAACACATTCTTGCCCACTCCTAACCGCACTTTGTTGATATCTCATTGTGTTTAGAAGATTAGAACCAATTAACCTCTTAAGGGCGTGGCTTAACACATCAATACACATAACTTCCAAATCACTTGGCCTATCCTCACAAAAGTTGTAGCATATGTCAACATCGTGTCCCTTAACGTACCCAAATGTTTTCATAATATGCAAACACCAGGGGGCGCTGCAGTGAATCCCTCAATTTTGGCAATTTCTCCTAGAGATTAAATACGATTGATTTCATATTCGGGCAATATGATGTTGAGACCTTTGCAGGGAAAAGTTATTAAAGGATTTAAAAAATATGGAACTATGTGAGCACAGAGCAGCGCCAAAGAGACACCATTTTCCATGAAAATGGAAGTTGTTTTAACTCGGTCATACATGATGTAATCTGCTCCATATTTCTCATATGTCATGACCTCCTGACCCTGAAGACATCCATGTGATCATTTTGAATCCTAGTCATAGCGCCACCTAGGGGCAACAGGAAGTTACATGTTTTCTACTTGTATACCGCGCTCCTCACAGATTATTCGGATGCCTCTCCAAATGTGTCGGAAGAGACTTAAGACATTGATAATGCATCACCTTGAAGATTGTAAGGATCCGTTGAACGGCGTCTCGGCAGAGCATCACAGAAGTTTGATCCTTCGCCGTGCACGAATAAACCGATGTAACTCGACTCCACATGATAAGATCCTTTCCAGGTTTCACATGTTTGATGAGACTCCAGGCCTGAAGACATGTGCAGTCTAATTTTTAATTAGAGTCATAGCGCCACCTAATGGCAACAGAAAGAAAAATGTTCTATACTTTGGCTAGCTTCTCTAGGTAGGTCAATCAGATCAACATACAATTACTTCTAGACAAACATAAGACTTTCATGATGCCAGCCCCCAAAGCTTTTGATGTTTCGTGAAACGCTGCTTTTTTTTGACAACCCGTGAGTTGTGAAAGCCCACAGTTTTTGTCCCCTATGACCGATTGACCTGACGTTTGGTACACATGTCCGGTTGTGTCTGCTCTACAAAAAAGTAGATTTGTGTTCAGAAGAAAAGGACTAATGAACATTCAACTAAATTCAACAAAGCAGCCCATGCAGTACGTTCAACATAGATATACAACATTTGGTAGGCGTATGTACCACATGTAAACTTAAATATATATATATATATATTATGAAATATATATATATAAATATATATATATATATATATATATATATATATATATATATAATATATATATATATATATTCACAGCTCGCAGCTGTGAGCGGGCCCTCGCTCCAGCAGGTCGGAGGCGCCGAAGGGTCGCCGGCTCGTCCGGCTGAGAACGTTCGCCCACCAGGAAGACGTTTTCGGCCGGGCAAGCCGGCGACCCGCAGGCGCCTCCGACCTGCTGGAGCGAGGGCCCGCTCACAGCTGCGAGCAGCTGTAATTCAGTTTATACTTCTGAATAAGTCGAAACTTTTCATCATTATTTCATGATTTTGTGATCGTAATAATTATAATATTAGAATTAAAAGGTTTGGTTGAAAAAGATCCTCTTTTTGCTCTTTTTCCGACATAACAGCTTTT
The DNA here is from genome assembly GCA_038501785.1 of Myoxocephalus aenaeus. Lineage (NCBI taxonomy): Eukaryota > Metazoa > Chordata > Actinopteri > Perciformes > Cottidae > Myoxocephalus > Myoxocephalus aenaeus. The sequence continues at coordinate 690,690 of JBAMJR010000119.1, read as the reverse complement.
GACCATTTGTCTTATGCTGGATACATTTTAACAGAACCATCAACGAACAAAACAAAGTGTTCACAAAATGTAATTTGCAGCTTTATTGATAGTTTACTTTTGGCACAAAACACTGGACAGCGCCCGAGGTTCGAACCCCCAGAGGGATAGAGAGCAGGGAATTCTCCAATGAGAATGGTTGTTCGAAGTAACCACTGAGCTAAACCAGTGCATCATCTGCAGCAGGAAACTGGCTTCATGAGCATGACTCATGCATCTGATCAGAAACCTGCTGCTCTGTCTCCTAGTGGAGCTTCATATTGATCCCAGAGACACCAGAGCGGTTTTGATCTTGGTCTCTGACTCTCGACTGAAGAGGGGATCTCTGTCATCTTCTTATATTCAGTCTATGTCATGAAGCCAGCTTCCTGCTGCTGCACTGGTTTAGCTCATTGGTTACTTCGAACAACAATCCTCTCTGAAGGATTCGATGCTTTCTCTCCCTCCCCGGGATCAAACCTCGGGTGCTGTCCAGTGTTTTCTCTGCTCGGTCTTTGACTTTTGAAATGTTACTCGGCACTCCTTGAGATTGTTTTAATCTGGGCGTTAACACTTGGGGGTCTGGTCATTTTCTCGATTTTACATAATTTGTAAATTCCCCTTTTTAAAGTCACTAGCATATGATACATACTCATGTGTTGTATATCAAAAATTACAGAACAATCTCAGCTATCTATATAATGAGGCACCATTGTCCCAAGGCACAAGTGTAAAGAGAAAATATGACTAAAGCTGAAAAATTGAATCTTGATTTTGGAAATGTTTCATATTCCTTCTGAAAACATAACTTTACTCCGGTGGGATAGCGGTTTTGGTGATGGAAATTGGTTTACCAAAGGTCTTAGGTTCACAAAAGCAGTGGAATATATGAATAAAATGGTAGACACATGTAAATAAATGTCTAAAACCAAATGTATTATTATATGGTGGGGATGATGAGCTGTGGCTGGCTTTGCGGCCTGCTAGGTGATGTGTTCAGGCAGACGGACAGGGAGGCTGCTGCAGCGATGCTGCATGTTGTCCTCTGGACCCTCACAGCTCTGAATCCACTCTGTAAAATACATTAATACAGTCAGTATGAGTTCACTGACAGAAAGTTAACGGTGATAGAGACAACAGTTGATTATGCAGCGTTCAGTCATAGACACGGAAGAGACATCCAAGACGGCACTATGTAGTGACGTACTAACTAGGGTGACCAGATTTGAGTTTGTGAAAAAGAGGACACTTCGCTCCGGGGGGGGGGTGGAGGAGAGAGAGAGAGAGAGAGAGAGAGAGAGAGAGAGAGAGAGGAGGAGGAGGCCACTTCGTCGCAGGGGGGTAGCAGTAGTGTGTAGCATGCCGTGAACTTACATTTACGTTGAGATCAGTCGACCAATGACAGTTCTCTCTACAGTCAGAGCTTGCGCAAGAAGGTGGAACGTGAGGGAGATACCATTTCCAAAACTTGTAAGGGGGTAATAACTATTTTCCCGCACGTAGCAAAATCCCGGACGTTTTTGGAATCCCTGCCGGACGCTTTTTTTAGGTCTCGAAAAGAGGACATGTCCGGGAAAAAGAGGACGTCTGGTCACCCTATGCTAACGCTACGAAGCTATCGTCAACAAACACACGTTAGTTACGGTCTAACAAACACATAATGCAGGTCCAACACGACTAGTCGTACTATGTTCACTGTAAGAAAGTTAATGGTGATAGGGACAACAGTTAGTTATGCACCGTTCAGTCATAGACACGGAAGAGGACAGCCAACACGACACTATGTAGTGACGTGCTAACGCTAAGCTATTATCAACAAACAAACGTTATTTACGGTCTTACAAACATATAATGCAGGTCCAACACGACTAGTCGCACTAAGTTCACTGTAAGAAAGTTAACGGTGATAGGGACAACAATTGATTACCCACCGTTCAGTCTCACAGAAACGCTGTGGCCAGCTATCTAGCCCGTTAGCTCCGGCTAGCTCCTTGTTAGTGAATCCTTCAGGCTCTGAAGCTGCTCCGTCTGTCCCCTCCAATATAGCTCTGCTCAGGACTCTTTGCTTGGCACCTTCTGACTCACACTGAAGCTTTGCACGCCTCATACATGTCCATGTTTAGATGCTCAGAGGCGGAAGTGGAAACCATATCCGCCAGATTTGAAACCATATCTCTGTGACGTATTATTGTGATGATATAATTTTATTAAAAATGTAAACATCTGGTTTTACGCATCGACGTGGGCCCCGCCCCCAAAGGGTTAAAGGACAAATTAGATCAAAGATAACACTGAGATTCTTTACGGTGTCGGAATTTGCAAAGAAAAGCACAATAAAACGAAGCTTAGGGGTGTTGCGACGAATTTCCAGTCAAAAAGCACTGGACAGCGCCCGAGGTTCGAACCCCCGGGGGGATAGAGACAGAGAATTCTCGCAAGGAGAATGGTTGTTCGAAGTAACCACTGAGCTAAACCAGTGCATCATCTGCAGCAGGAAACTGGCTTCATGAGCATGACTCATGCATCTGCTCAGCTGCTCTGTCTCTCTGACGTCATCATAGATCCAGTCTATGGTATAGAGCCCGTTTCCTGCTGCAGCTGCTGCACTGGTTTAGCTCAGTGGTTACTTCGACCGCTTGTTATTCTACAATCAGATCTCAACCCTCGTGGGTTCGAACCTCGGGCGCTGTCCAGTGTTTTGTTAACATTTTATATTTCCTCTGCAGCTGTATTTAAATCACACATCCTGCTGTTCCAGTGATATCATGAAGAATGTGTGACAGTAAAACGCCTCAACAGATCATTTATTAGAAGCAAGCTTCACATATTTAACGTTTTCCGGTTGTAAAATAAAAAAATTAAATATATAATTGTTATATTACAGTAAGTTGTGCAACAATATATTGTTCTGTCAGAGCAACGTGCCATTGATAGGATATTTAAAAAAAAAACTTTAATCTATCGCCTTACATTGCTTTTATTTTGTGGAAGTATGCGTTCACTTACAAGGAATTTGACTTTTTTTTTTTTTTACAGAAATAAAAATAACAGCTCTGGAATAGGACAACAGAGCAGCACAGATTGTTGGGCTGTCTTGGCTGACACGCCTCTTCAATGTCGCATGGGGGTCGGGAACAGTGCCCATGGACTGATTCAGGGTATGAAAAGTTATTCTGTTTTTATTAAATCAACTTTCTTTGAGGAATATAACTTTTCAGATTCATCAACATGAATGAAGTGATTTTACTTTTGGACTTGACGGGTCAGAAACAATCTTACAGCCTCCACTTTGATCTAATTCTACACATTTAAATATAATAATATAATATGATACTGATATGTATCTGACGCTGTGCACAAACACCATCTTTAAACACAATGTGGACTCATATTTGTGACTGAAGGCAAATCAAATACATCTTTTGAAATAGTTTTATTCACAGACTTTTGTATAAATGATCCAGTAAATGTGTTATTCTGATTTTAGTCACATGAGTAAATGTAATTGAGGTTTGACCAGTGGTGGGACGTCAGGGCCTGCTAAGTCTTCTCTGCTGGCCTAAACAGAATCACAAAGTTATAGCTATTTTATAATTTAATTGTTTTTCATAAATACACTACAGGTATTATAATTATTTTTCCCTATTAGCTTATTTTCTCATTGCACAGCTCCTGTCTTCCTCTGTTGCTCTGCCTTCAGCCTGCAGCTTCCTGCCTGCTGCGTGACCGCTGGTTAAGGATCTGTCAAGAGCGCTTATCCAATCACATTTCACCTCTGTGCTCTGACATCAGATGCAACGACAGCAACGAAGCTTTTGTTGAAAAAAAGAAACAAAAAAGCACTGGACAGCGCCCGAGGTTCGAACCCCCAGAGGGATAGAGACAGGGAATTCTCCAATGAGAATGGTTGTTCGAAGTAACCACTGAGCTAAACCAGCGCAGCAGTTAGAGCAGGAAACTGGCTTCAAGAGCATGACTCATGCATCTGCTCAGCTGCTCTGTCTCTCTGACGTCATCATAGATCCAGTCTATGGTATAGAGCCCGTTTCCTGCTGCAGCTGCTGCACTGGTTTAGCTCAGTGGTTACTTCGACCGCTTGTTATTCTACAATCAGATCTCAACCCCTCGTGGGTTTGAACCTCGGGCGCTGTCCAGTGTTTTGTTAACATTTTATATTTCCTCTGCAGCTGTATTTAAATCACACATCCTGCTGTTCCAGTGATATCATGAAGAATGTGTGACAGTAAAACGCCTCAACAGATCATTTATTAGAAGCAAGCTTCACATATTTAACGTTTTCCGGTTGTAAAATGTCAAAATACCAACAATAATAAAAAATAAAAATATATAATTGTTATATTACAGTAAGTTGTGCAACATTATATTGTTCTGCTGTCAGAGCAACGTGCCATTGATAGGATACAAAAAATGTTTACTTTATTCTATCGCCTTACATTGCTTTTATTTTGTGGAAGTATGCGTTCACTTTTTTTTTTTTTCACAGAAATAAAAATAACAGCTCGGGACTAGGACAACAAAGCTGCACAGATAAAGGTTAGACGGGTATATTACGTACACAAATAGTGAAAAATAGGTGTAAATATAAGTATTCAATTAATATATATTTAAAAAGCACCAATGACTAACAGAAAAATAAGGTTTTTATATCATTTATTCATGGTTTTTGAATTCTCCCGTCAAATATGTGAAATATCCGAGTGTTCCTCAACGCCTCATTTCCACCAAAAATGCCACAGAATCAACCACAGACCGTGGGTCAGATATTCACATTAAAATCTAGTTCCATGCAGTTATCAACCGATCTGGAGTTGGTTTCACGTCTTTCCTCTCGCGCATGCGTATAATGGACTAGACACCGACTCTGTTGACAAATACCGGGGGAGGGACCACTGCGGCGAGATGATTCATCCACTGCTCTGTGGTTTCAAAGAGCCGTGGAGATAAAACAAAAAAAAGGGTTAAAACAGCAAAAGCTTCGTCAAAACGTAATACCTCTCGCGAGAAGTTTCAGTTGGTTGTGATCTGCATCCTCACCGCTAGGCGGCGCCAAATCCTGCTGGCCCTTAAAGCTAAGCTAACATGCTAGCGGTGGTAGCTTCATATTGATCGTACAGACGACAGAGGGTTTTGACCTATGACTCTCGACACAAAAGCAAGTAACTGTTTCCCAAAATGTCCAAATATGAATTTTATGATTTTAAGAAAACTGTACAAAAAAGTCAAAGTTTATACAAGAATAATGTTTTCAGCTTTAATGTAGACGAACAGTAGAAGAAGATCTACTGACCTTCAGGTCAACAACCACTGATGCAACAGCTCTAGTCTAGATGGAGATGGTGAACGTTGAATGTGCTGCAGACAAAGAGGCTTCAGATCAGTTATGTAATCATTTACTGGTAAGAATCATAAACTTATTCCCTCCTGGTGATTCTGTCCTGTGAGAGGAGAACAAACAACCCTGAAGCTGACGAGGAGAGCCGTCCAGTGGGGAGAGATCTGATGAATGACTTCATTATGAAGGATCCAGTAAATGTGTTATTCTGACTTTAGTCCTCTGGGATCTCTGGCGCCCCCCTGAGGAGACACGTATTACTTACAGTCAGTGTCATGAAGCCAGTTTCCTGCTGCAGCTGCTGCACTGGTTTAGCTCACTGGTTACTTCCAGCACTTCTCTTCAGAGGGACTGTTTCTCTGTCCCACCATGGGGTCAAACCTCGGGCGCTGTCCAGTGTTTTCTCTGCCTTCCATGTTTAAATGTTACGGAGGTGAAAAAAGGGACAAACGGACCGTCACATCAAATTAACTCAACAATCCTACAGCTTACACTTTGATCTAATTCTACACATATAAATATAATAATATCATATAATACTTATATTTATTGAAAAAAAAAAAAAGAGATTCTTTACGGTGTCGGAATTTGCAAAGAAAAGCACAATAAAACGAAGCTTAGGGGTGTTGCGACGAATTTCCAGTCAAAAAGCACTGGACAGCGCCCGAGGTTCGAACCCCCGGAGGGATAGAGAGCAGGGAATTCTCACAAGGAGAAAGATTGTTCGAAGTAACCACTGAGCTAAACCAGTGCATCAGCTGCAGCAGGAAACTGGCTTACAATCTTAGAGCCTCCACTTTGATCTAATTCTACACGTAATAATATACAGTAATATGATGCTGTGCACAAACAGCAGCTTTAAACACAATGTGGACTCATATTTGTGACTGAAGGCAAATAAAATACATCTTTTGAAATAGTTTTATTGACAGACTTTTGTATAAATGATCCAGTAAATGTGTTATTCAGATTTTAGTCACATGAGTAAATGTAATTGAGGTTTGAGACGCTGATGGAGGACAGAAAGAACCTAGAAGGTCCCAGACATTTAACCTCTGGAGCTCATTCTCACTCTGAAGACACCAGAGTGACATCAGATGCAACGACAGCAAGGAAGCTTTTGTTGAAAAAAACAAAAAACACTGGACAGCGCCCGAGGTTCGAACCCCCAGAGGGATAGAGAGCAGGGAATTCTCCAATGAGAATGGTTGTTCGAAGTAACCACTGAGCTAAACCAGTGCATCATCTGCAGCAGGAAACTGGCTTCATGAGCATGACTCATGCATCTGATCAGAAACCTGCTGCTCTGTCTCCTAGTGGAGCTTCATATTGATCCCAGAGACACCAGAGCGGTTTTGATCTTGGTCTCTAACTCTCGACTGAAAAGGGGATCTCTGTCATCTTCTTATATTCAGTCTATGTCTTGAAGCCAGTTTCCTGCTGCTGCACTGGTTTAGCTCACTGGTTACTTTGGTTATCCTCTCTGAAGGATTCAATGCTCTCTCTTCCTCCCTGGGATCAAACCTCTGGTGCTGTCCAGTGTTTTCTCTGCTCGGTCTTTGACTTTTGAAATGTTACGCAAGTGAAAAAAGGCACTCCTTGAGATGTGTTTAATCTGGGAGTTAAAGGACACATCACATCAAAGATAACTGAGATTCTTTATGCTGGTGCTGGATACCAGGGAAATACCATCAAGAGAAACTGTATCATTACATCATTGATATCTAGTAGAATAACTTCATTTTAGTCTGATTTTACAGACGTTTACAGACTTTTGTATAAATGATCCAGTAAGTGTGCGGGAGGCAGAGGGGTCAAACAACCACCTGAAGTCATTTTTTTCGTCTTTTATTTATAATTTTTTAAGGTTTTACAAAAGTCTTCAATAGTTTTACATTGACCTTGCCTTAAGCTGTGGGAACCCTGGATCTGTGCTAAACCTCTGGAGACGACACACAGACCATAATTAAATCACACTGATAGGATAAACCAGTGGTTCTCAAACTTTCTTTGTCACACCCCACTTTGGAGGAAGAAAAGGTGGAGTTATGTGTGAGCCATCACGTTTCATCAGTGGCTGCAATGAGCTGCTTTCCTTTACACATCTTTTGATTGGTGGCTTGATATGGCCCCTCTCCATTCCTGCTTAGATCTGTATTGTTTTGAGAGAATACAGTAGAAATGCCGACTTCACGGAGATCGGCCCAAATGCCAAGAATCATCAAGTCGCACAAGCGTAACCTGTTAGCGGTGTAGCGTAAACATTTCCACGAAAGTACAGGCATTTTGCCATGTATTTATTAATGACGTTTTATGTCTGTGTTCTTTTGTAATAAGTGAAGCTCTCAATAAAGGTCTTGAAATAAAGAAATTCTGCATTTCCCCCTCGCGCCCCAGTAGAGTGGCGCGCCCCACAGTTTGAGAACCACTGGGATATCCTGACATTTCTTTGTGAACCAAATTTAAAAAAATAACACCATCACATATTTATCAGCATCCAAACACAGTGCAGATGTACATCAGTGGACTGTAAATGAACAGGTCTCTGTTGGTCGCGTCTGGACGAGCGACGCCTCACGCGGTCCGGCTGTCGGTCCCCAGGACCCTCCACAGAGACAGAACCGCCACCGGCCACAGGAAAGCTGGAGCTCTGTGCAGCGGGACGCCCGTGGTGCCTGTACAGGCCTTGATGTGACCTGGACAGGAAAGAGAGAGCGATTAAACTCGGCGGCATGAACCTGTTGTCAAACGACCACGACGACCGGCGCCTTTCGTTCTGGCATCAAACGCTCAAAAGCTGAACATCCGATCAGCGCGGTTATAGACTTACAGAAGGTAGCACGAACCTTTTCCTTTACGCACGCTGTAGTCGATGGTGATGCGCTTCTCTTCCTTCCTGCCCTTTCGCGTCAGCGTGCAGTTGTAGCTCGTGGTCCTGTTGCCGTACAGCTCGCGGTGGCGAGGGATCGTAACCGGCAGCGAGCAGTTCTTGGACGGGTTCGGCAGCACATCCCCGCCGGAAGTCGTAATTTTACAGTCGAAGGGCGGAGAGTTCACACAGGGTGCGTAGCGGCAGCGCAACCTTCAGCAGATCAAACGTCTCATGGTTACTTCTTTGAGAGGAACACTTTATTTAATGTCAAACACAAAAGCAAAAGCAAACCAAAGTCAGTGCAACGAATGTGAGAAGTCTGTGTGCTCCAACCTGAGGTTTTTGTTTTTGTTGAAGGTGCAGGCGGTAAAAAGGCCGAAATCCCCTTGCTTCAAGGTCGAGGTTGAACCTGCAGTCAGACGGTAGTTCATACGTCATGTCACAGTGTGTTTCTCAGACGCTCCTCACACTTCAATCCACTTCCTTTACCACCACACTGGGAGATAGCTCTGATATTCTGTTTCAACCAGATGTTAAACACACCCTCAATATCTCAAACCCAGTATTTTTTTAAGAGTTTGACCTGAGAGGCCCCGCCCCTTCCAGTGTCTGACCTTATAGTTTGGAAAAAAGTAGTCCAAGGTAAGAGATACATATATATATATATATATATATATATATATATATATATATATATATATATATATATATATATATATTATCATGTTTGAATTGTGCCATTTGTCAATTTTAAAGAAAACTTTGCAAGTCAAGAGAGTCTCAGTAATGGCCGACATCTTTGACACCAACATCATGACGTAAACACAGAGTCCTGATCTTCATCCACCTTATTGTCCTGCTACCGGGTCATCAGACAGCCAGGAGCATGCCTGGTAGTGGAGTAGCCTCAGGTCCTAGCTGGGTTAGCTTAGCTTCCCAAACGCATCGTAGCTTCAGAGAGACGATGCTTACAACACTTTTGGTTGTGGCGTCTTTATATTTACGTATTTTCACAGACTTATACGTCCTTTCTTGACGTGTGAAAGTATCTTTTAAACCGACACACATATTGTGTGTGATTCATGGCACAATTTAAACAAGATACACGATGTATATTTGTGTCTCTCTGTTGGCTATCGTCTATCTTTTGTTGGTGGTCCACCAGAAGGTGAATGACTCCTCGAGACCAGTGGTTCTCAACTGGTCTGGCTCTGACCCACCATCCCCCCTGAAGGACAAGCCTCAAATCGAGGAACATTCTCAACTTCTCAAATTTATTTAATGAAAAGATGGTACAAGTTGAATGATAAACCAAAAGGAGCAGCTGGTGTTGATGCTAGAGAGGGAACTATATTCCCTTTTACACTCAATTAGCTGCATTTTAATGAAAAACCAAAAGTGCATCATCAGGACACGAGGTATTACAACATACATAACAATTCAGAATCTTCAGCCATTTTTAAACAGACTCAACAGCTTTCATGCACAAACAAAACTAACACTCACTGAATCTATGACAAACACTTTACTATGGAAAATGCTCACTACCAAGATCTTGGCACAGTTTTTGAAAACATCGGGTGTTCTTTGCACTTTGTTTAATGTTGTTTACCACTTGGATGACATCTTGTAATGTTCCATGAAGCACTGGGACCATATCCTTTGCTGCCAGGGCCTCTCCATGCAAAAAACAATGGTGCCTAGTTGCATTCGGAGCTTTTTCAAGAATTCTCCTCACGACCCCCGAGTTTCTTCCTGCCATGCAGGCAGTGCCATCAGTTGTGAATGTTATATTCAGTAGGCTGTTTAATTAAATTATCCTAAAAACCCATCCAAGTCTCCCCCATATCAGGATGGTTTGACCCAACCTGGCACACGCTGCTGAAAACATGGAGGGACAAGTGCAAAACAAGTTGAAACCAGAGACACTCCGCTGCATAAAAAAGTCCCTTCAACATACAGTTGAGAATCACTGCTCTAATGATGTGATGTCACCCAGAAGAACCTTCATCATATCAGAGCGGGACGAAAAACCGATTAAAATTAGGATCAAATTCTCGTCGATCAAGATAAAGCAACAACAACAGACGCACACAAGAACAACAAAAACAACAACTCGATAGTGTAACGGTGATGTAATCCAATCTCTCCAATGTGATTACGGCTGGTTCTGCTGATTGATCAGCTCGTTACAGCAGCAGCAGCCACTACAATGTTGTTAGTGTCTTCCTCAATCTCAGAGCTACCAACTCAAACCGCCCACAGCCGCTCACGTCAACCGGCACGACCGTACATCATGCAGGACACGGCTAAAGTAAATAATATACATGCTTTTATTCCGACATCGGTTTAAAATAAAAATCCACTTTCTCTGCTTTGCGGTGAGCTTACCATTGAGGAGGAGGAGGAGGAGGAAAGGCAAAGAGATGTGCATCTTCCTGATCCAACTTTTGACAAAAAACAAAAAGAAAATGGTCCAGTCATTGTGGGAAATAAAAACAAAACAGGACACTTTATGACCATTTGATCCAAATGCTGCGAGTTCATTTCATCACAATAGTTCAGTTCTGGCTGTTTGATCGTGGAGGTGGATTTAAGCAATATTCATATTAATACACCATGTTAAGTATCATTATTGATCCTTCGCCGCCCAGCAACAGTTATAAAAGCTAGAAATCATTAATCATTAAACGAGAGCAATGAAACTTTATTGGTTGAACCCCGCTGTCATGCAACACGTGAGCTTCAGCTGAACTCAACAGTTGTGTCCAACAGGTCTCGTTCCAAACACACAGAGTGTGTGCAGTGTGAATGCATTTCAATGTCTTACCGTCGGTTTGCTCTGTTCTCCTCCGTGACTTGCGATGGAGTGGAAGGCAGCAATCATGGAGTCAGTGTGGTGGGCAGGGCACGCCGGGGGAGGCAGCTGGAGTGCAGGGCTGGGTGGAGGGCGGGTAAAGTGCTGGCTGCTGCGGTCGGGGATCTGTGGCTGATTTCAAATGATACGCTTCTTGTTGTTGCACAATGCTAACTTTGCACTTCAGTCAGACATTAAAATGTTCAGTGTCTGCAGAGTGTAGAGTCTCCGGAACATAGATTGTATATAAGAAGTAGAAGATTTTGAAGTCTCCAGTTCGGCATTTTGGCCGTCGCCATCTTTTTTTTTTTTTGCAACCAGTGAAAGAAGTGACCATATGTGGACTGAGGAGGTGTGACGTAGAGACCTGTCAATCACCTTGTAGACCCGCCCCTAAAGCATCCCCTGCTTTATGGTCTGTTTGACTCTAAAGAGAGAATGCAGCTTTAACACATGAAGCTAGACTTCTATACAACCAGAGGAGTCGCCCCCTGGTGTTCAGGAGAGAGAATGCAGCTTTAACACATGAAGCATAGACTTCTATACAACCAGAGGAGTCGCCCCCTGGTGTTCAGGAGAGAGAATGCAGCTTTAACACATGAAGCATAGACTTCTATACAATCAGAGGAGTCACCCCCTGGTGGTCAGGAGAGAGAATGCAGCTTTAACACATGAAGCATAGACTTCTATACAACCAGAAGAGTCACCACCTGCTGGTCAGTAGAGAGAATGCAGCTTTAACACATGAAGCATAGACTTCTATACAACCAGAGGAGTCGCCCCCTGGTGGTCAGGAGAGAGAATGCAGCTTTAACACATGAAGCATAGACTTCTATACAACCAGAAGAGTCACCACCTGCTGGTCAGTAGAGAGAATGCAGCTTTAACACATGAAGCATAGACTTCTATACAACCAGGCGATCGGCTGCCTTCACATTTCCAACGTGCGACACAGGAAGTCAAACAAACACAGGACACGAGAACTTCTCAATGAAACAGGAAACAGTTGAAATAAAAAAAACAAGATCACGACAACCTGCTAACCTGGTTCATAAAGGTGAAGTGGGTCAAATCTGGCATTGTAGAAAACTAATACTCATAGTGCAAATGAATTATACTCAATGGGTTAATGACTGGCTACTAGATCAAAACAACCCTTCTGTTGGATGTTTATTTCTACACATGGGTGCTTAGTGAAGTGGACCCATGATTATATTGACTGATGGGTTAATCCACTGATTTCTTTATAATCCATAAATAAAAGCCTACAAAGGGGTTAAGACTGTCTCTCTGTGTTTCATTGCTCTCTCAACCTTTATGTATGTCTGCACTTCTGCAGACTTTGAGGGAATTACCCACAATTCATAGCGCTCTGACGTTAAAGTTTAAACACAGGGTTACCTGGCCCCAAAGTCAACAAAGAGGACGGCACACGTGTTCAGCCTTTTAATAAAATATTCACACATGAACAGTAAGAAGATTTAAGATGGAACATTAAAACACATAAAATCTGAGTAACTTTACACATCTCGTTTATTCAACACACACGTCTTTTAATTTGTATTGTTAAAGAAGAAAAGTGAGAAGAAGTGAATTGATTATGTGACGAGACGTTCAAACCTGCAAGTAAAAACCTAAAATAAATGATGACAAATATTTCTCTGATAAGAGCACATCTAAGATCACATCTGAGGATCTTGATATCTGAGGAATACACCATGAAGGCCACATCATTTTGAGATGTTTTAGAAACAGAAAGTCTTTAAAATCTACTTTTGAGTAAATCAAATAGTTTACAGGATATTCAACCTTTGTTTCTTCTTAATACACTTGACTTCTTTCTTTTCAGAAGGCAATAAAGTAGTTTATGAATATGAGATAAGGAGGATGTCTTCTGGCTTCTTCAGAGGACATTTAGTTTGTAGGTCCTCTGCCGTTATTAGAGAATAATGCAAAGAAAACCACGACGGTACCAAGTATGAACAAAGCTAGGGGGGACCACTGGGATTAGGCCTTTATCTCCCATGTGACTATCTATTCTAACAACAAACAGCTGGTAACCTTTAAATGCTGATAAACCTGTGATATGTGCAAGTTATTAACTTTTGCCGGAGGTCATCTGTGGGATCTGCTTCTTGGATGTGTTTCTTCCATTCTGCCAGTCTACCTCCTCATTGTCATCTAGTGCCTCTGCTCATGCAACATATGCAACCTGCATGCTTCGTCAACCTCGTAACTGGAAATGAAACGTGTTCTAGTCGTGAGTGCATTAGGACTAATGCAGTGTTTTTCAACCTTTTTTGAGTCGCGGCACATTTTCTACAATAAAAAAATCCCACGGCACACCAACAACCTAAAAAGTTGTCACATTGTAGCATAATACAGCATATATGGTAGATCATTATTGCACTACCTACTGGCATGGAAGAGTATTCAGTGTTTCAAGTAAACCAGATCGCAGTGTTATCACTTTGTTAGAAAAATGAAAATAAAGTTATGCAAAAAAGAACTAATATTTAGTTACTACTAAATATCTTATTGTGGAAAACAATAAGCTATTGCAAAAACGGAATGAGTGCAGATGTGTGAGCATCAGGTTGTATCGGTATTAGTGGCTGCAGAGAGCTGCTTTCCTCTACAAATATTTTTAAAACGGGGTTGTAGATTTGATACGGCTCTCAGTTCATGCTCCATGATGAGAGACACAACAGCAGAAAGCCGACCTCACAGAGATCTCATAAAGATCGGCTTTTGGCGAAATGCCAAGAATCGGCGCATGCGCAGCGTAACCTGTTAACGGCGGACTGTGAACATTTAAAATCAGCATTTCCTCTTGCGCCACACTTGTAATAAATACTGCCCCAGTTTGATAAATACTGACTTAAAGGAAACATGGTGTTCATTTATTTTAATGACGACCACAAAGTGAGCAGACTTTATCACTGCAGTGTTTTTAGGGCTTTTGGAAGAATATTTCCAGAGCCTCTCTAAGTCAGAAACGTCATTGATGAGCTCCAGGCTGTTTGTCTTGACCTGCAAATACATGAACTGTTAGGCTTTAAAAGTGAGAGCTCATATCTTAAAATACTGATAGCTTCAGCAGCAAATCCCATTGTGAAAAGCACGCGACATATTTCCGATACTCCGCGTGCGCGACACAGAACAGAGCAGAGTTGTAGACGCGACCCAGAAATGACATGCTGTGTAGATAAGATCAATAACATCCGGCCGTTTAGTTTGTTTCATAGCAGAACAAGGTGCAGACCTGTTCTATATTACTCTGCCAGCCACTATATTGCAGCTCAGACGCTCAACAATGGAAAATCATTTGCGGCAACTAAATAATATTTTTTTGGACCAATTAAGTGAAATTGGACATTTTCCCATGGCACACCTGACGATCTCTCACGGCACACTGGTGTGCCGCGGCACAGTGGTTGACAATCACTGGACTAATGTATGTGGGTTAGATTATGTTTTCATTTCCTGGATCTCCCTCCCCAAAGAGAAATTAGCAAAACAGCCGCGCCTTCAAGTGGAAAGTGGTGCAAGACAGTGAGAAAAAGCTTCTCTGAAAAAAACAATGCTAATGGAAACTGTACAAAACAACATCTGATTGAAGAGATGTGGCCACAAAACAGTGCCTTCTAGCGCAACAGATAGAAAAATCAACAACCCATAAATAGTGACGAGAAACACACCAACCTGCAGATATCTGGAGACATAATAGACAGAAATGCACCAGCCCCAAGAGGAAGCATCACTTTAGTGCTAGATTGTTGCCTTCACGTACCGCCATTTGAGAACCACTGACCTAAACGATCTAAACGGAGAAACAGAACTCTCTGGAGAGCTCCAGCTCATGGAGCTTCTTGACGTTGAAAACTTTGGAGCAAATTTTTTATTTGCATATACTTCTATACAACCAGATAAGTCGCCCCCTGGTGGTCAGTAGATAGAATGCAAGTTTTAAGACACTTCCGCATCGGCTTCAGCCGGCAGAACCGGAGGTTGGCGACTGCTTTACATGAAACCAATAGCATTTTGGGACTATTTCACCAATTGCCATGATACTGGGCTGGCAGTTTACAACCAACCCTTTCCCACAGGATCTTTGTCAAAGTTGCCTTGTGCTTCATGCCTTTTGACTTCCAGCATGTATTTGTATCCGTTCCAGTGTTTCTTCCCGTTAATATACAAATTGAAAACAAGCTGAAACATGTAATACCTTGGAAAATGTAATTTAAGACTTTTTATGACGCCATGGAAACCATGAAGAAGTCAGTACCGCTCTTTCAGGCGTTACATCTCCAGGGTCCGTCACGTGATGCCATAGGGACCAAAAAATACTCTTTTCCCAAAGACTTACTTTTTTTTTACTTCGCAGCGTGAACATTTGATTAGCCCTTATTTAGAGTCCTACAAGTTACCGAAAAGGTACTGCGGTTGTACTATCGACCTTGAGGCTTCAAAGTTATTTATAGAGACTGATTCAACACGAAGGCCAGGTTGAAGGGCACAGCTTGTAGATTTCACCCCATTGTGTAACTTCTGGTCAACTCCACAGCTGGTGTGGACTTTGTGGCTGAACTGGGTCACTAATGGTGTTTTTTTAATAGAAGATGGAGGTTTTCATACACTTAACTTAGAGTCCAGTGTAAAGACCCTGAAACGCACTGAGAGGAGAGAGTACGTGACGTTTTCTCGTGCCATCTCCCAACAGATGACTGAACATAATAAGGTATCACATTGTTACTGCCCCGTTTATAGTCAGCAATAGCACTGCTATTATAGTACCGTTAACATCCATTAACTGCCTCCCAATAAAAGTCATCAGTTGAACAGTTCAGACGTGAGCCAGCAGCAATAGGAAGCGTTGAGCTTGCATTAAGACAGCGACTGGAGGAGAGCGATCAGAGAGTTATATCAAGTAGATTAAATTACAAACACTAATGCATGCATCATTTCCTCTCAGTCTCTTGTGGATGTGTTGGTCATTTGGATCCATTACCAGTAACAATGAAGAGAGGCTGGAGAGGCAATGGTTATGGCAGAAAACATGGTGACCATTAACATCAGAACACAAACAGGAGAAAACATGAAATAACTGTTTATGATCGTCACAGGTTTGTAAGAATTTAATTGGTTGATAAGCTTTGATCGTGACCTTCATGACTACTTTTGAGTAAAAAGTGTGTCCTCACACATCCGCCTCAAACTTCTGCACAAAATAAAATACATCTTGACCGAGTTTCGGACTTTTCTCAGTACAGGGGAAGTGCATTTTACAACTTTAAGGAATCTAAATAAGGGCTTTATCATGTGACGGACCCTGACGATGTAATGCCTGAAAGAACGCTAACCTGTTCATGGTTTACATGGCGTCATAAAAAGTAAATGTAAGTAAATTACATTTTCCAAGGTACTAAATGTTTCAGCTTATTTTCAATTTGGATATTAACGGGTAGAAACACTGGAACGGATACAAATACATGAGGCACATGGCAACTTTGACAAAAACCATGTGGGAAAGGTTGTAAAAAACTGTGAGTATTTATTTTGTGAAATAGTCACAAACGCTCTTGGTTTAATATAAAGCAGTCGCCACCCTCCAGTTCTGCCGAGTGAAGTCAAAGCTTCATGTCTTAAAGCTGTATTCTCTCTAATGTCTACCAGGGGGCGACTCCTCTGGTTGTATAGAAGTCTATGCTTCATGTGTTAAAGCTGCATTCTCTCTAATGTCTACCAGGGGGCGACTCCTCTGGTTGTATAGAAGTCTATGCTTCATGTGTTAAAGCTACATTCTCTCTCCTGACCATCAGGGGGTAACTCCTCTGGTTGTATAGAAGTCTATATAAATGGCTCTACTTCTCTTGATGTATTCCCTCAGTAAACATTGTAAACATGAGTTTATGTCTCAAACTCTAGTTTCAAGTCTTCTTCAATACAGCATGATGTTCATTTAGTAAATGTTATTATACGAAAACAAGACAACATCGCCACCTACAGGAAATATTCTGCTTCACTCCGTATTTTATCAATCTAACAGCACCATGAATTACATCTATTTAACTACAATAACAAACAAAACGTATTGGGCTCCAACATTATTATAGTAAATTACTATACGATCATTCCGATAAGATCAAATCATCTATCTGCATTTGAACGATTAAGGGGTTTAACGGCTTCGTTCCGTCATCTTAAATATGAGAAAGTATTTGAAACCTCTGTTGTGTGTTTTTCTCCTGACAAACTGCAGCTTTTCTCTATTTCATTGTATTTCTTTGAGGGGATTAAAGTTACTACAAGGAACTTTTATTGTGTTGATTCTGGCGGCCCCTGTGGACAAAAGTGGTAGTGTAATTCTATCGCATTTTTGTCTGCCCATCAAAGTGGTTTAAGACCAATCACACCTTGTGACTGACAAATTGCATCCGAGACCAACATTTGTTGACCATTTTACTGGTTTTGCAGAATTTCTGAGTCTTTACCAGAATATAAAAGAATATAAAAGCTTTCTTCATTTTGGGATGGGATAAAACGACGTGAAAAGTTCAACAAAAGACAATTTTAAGAGCCATTTTCACATCACATTACTTTATTGTCCATCATAAAGGGTTGTAGCAGAACACTGATGGCAGATATGTGATGACTGTCTGTAGACATGGTGTTAATCAGGACCGACCCCACTTCCCTCTTCAACCTGCAAAACATACAATAAAAAAACAATCACATTAGCTGTTTGCTTAATTTGGTTTGAGCTAAAAAAATTGGCACATTTATAATAATCTATTGATTTATATCCAAAAGGTTGTGCACACTTTTTGAGGTTGCAATGAAGATGTTTTTGGCTAAATTACGTTTTATATTGTAAAATAAAACATTTTAAGCAGTGCTTCTTCCGTATGTAGTGACAGGATGTTTACCTGCGACACAAGGGGAGGAGTATTCTGTGTCGTCCTGGTCACCTGAGAGAAGAAGAAGAGAGATTGATCAACACATGCACTGCTAGGAGTCAATACTCTGAGGTCGTTGGTTCTTCAGGTCTTACTCGGCTGGTAGTAGTCGTAGATCTTGACCACGGCCGGCTTCAGGTTCTGCACGTGGAGCTCCTGTATGAGGTCTAACTTGTAAAAGATGGGCGTGTCCTTTGCCAACTGTTGAGAGAAGAGAAACAGACGACACCGTGAGTATCGACTCTCGGAGAGCGTCGCCTCTGGTTCTCCTGGCTGTGGGTTCTCCTCTCACCTCCTCGATGTACACCAGGACGTGATCCCCGTTCTGTTCCACTCGATCCACCAGCACGGCACGTTTGAGCTGCGAGGAGACGACAGTCATCAACAACAGCTGAACACTTTAACATTTCTACTGAGGCTACATCCACACAAACCTCCCCACAAGCCTTCAAAACACCCACAAACCCCTGAGTGACATCACAACCACTACGTCCACTCCGTATGAACAGACTATGGTCTGGACAGAGAGCAAACAGAGTCGTGTGGATGAACCCTGAAGGTGAACGTTAATGTAATAACTCACGCTCTTCAGAGACTCTGGGTCTGGGACAAACCCAGAGAGCATTTTGATATCCAGGATCACCATGTTGGTAGTTTTCTCCGCTCCACTGTATCTGTAATACAAGCATAATAAAAACTTAGTTATAAACATTTCTCCAACGCAGCTACTGAGTTCAAGCTAGTAGATGCATCGGTGATCTTCTGTAACGTGGATCTGCTTGCTGATTACTCACAGGGTCTTGATCATCAGAGAGATTTTGGGTCTTTTGCTGGTGCAAATGGCCTTTGGTGTGACCTCAACACCGAGAGTAGTGACATCGGCGAGAGGCGGGATGTTATAGTCAAGAGAAATCTGAGAAAGAGGTGCACAAGGGAGGTTTAATATCCATGAACAAGAATCTCAGGAATTTATTTAACTCAAAATGTGTTCAAATTATTGATGCATCAGTCTTGAGAAGTCTTGTTTTCAAGGGGGAGTGGGGGGATCCCAACCATCACATGCTTCTCAACTATATCTTCAGTCGCAACTTATATTTGGCCGAGCAATGGAGCAATTGGAGCCAATGGCTCCACTGGCTCCATTGGCTAATAATTTGGATCTGGACCAGACTGAGCCATAATGGACTTCATGAAGTTAATTATCCTCTTTTCCAAATAAAAAAAAGATTTTGAGCAACGGGATCTACTGCATCTGGGTGGACTAATAAATCCAGTTATATTGAATATAAATGTATTTCCTAAATTTCTATGGTTCAGTATCTCCTAAGGTATTCAACAAAATCCTGTTATAAAAATAATTGAAATAGTCAGATTACACCCTTTCTTGAAGCAAGAAACCTCAGATTAAATCAAATGTAGGTTTGTGTAATCGGAGGTTACATCAGCAGTGTTTGTGGGCGTGCACGTGGTGACCACTGACCTGCATCACAGCGCACGTCGTGCCCTTCACCTCCAGGCTGAACTTCCCTGTTGTGTCCTGCAGCTCCGTCTCCTGGTAGAGCAGCTTGTTGTTCTGGTTCACCTCAAACGTCAGCTGGCCACTGGGAGACTGGACCGTCACCGTGCTCGAACCGCCGGGACTGAACACCAGAGCGGAGTAGAGAGCCAGAGCCTGAAGAGCCACCACTGTGTCCTACAACACACAGGAACAAAGAGATCTTCATGTGCTTCAATGTATTTGCTTTTGTTGATGCATGCAGCAGCTTTAACAAGCAGGAGTCCCACCTCCCCGTCCATCTGTACGGTCCTGTCTTCCCTACCTGTGTGGAGGAGAAGCCGCCGTAGTGGTTCTGCTGGCTGGCCAGCCACCTGACGATGGGGGCGGCGTAGCCCAGGTCTTCAGTGGTCGGAGAGGCGCTGAGTTTAGCCAGCAGGACGTAGGAGCTGATCTCCACGGAGAGAGAGGCCGACGTGTCTGATGCCATCTGAGCCCAGTGGAGGAAACCTCCTGAAAACAGCCGTAAAACAAACAAGTTCAACTACATTCACAGCGATTAGGCCAGAGGGATTTCCTCCAGGAGGACGACTCTCCATCAGGGACGGGTATCACTAGGATGTTAAGGATACTATAATTCTTATCAATACTCTTATTGGCTCTTTTCGATTATAGTGTAAGAAAAAAATACATTTAATGAAGAAAGGAATCCACATTTCATTAATATTCTTGTATGTAAACAAAATGTCTTTCTTGAGTTCTAAACATTTAAACTTTATTCTCAGCTCATCAATGATCTCAGTGATTATCTCTCATTGATTAGCCCTCATCTTGTGATCAGACTCCGTATGATGTCACTAACGTTAACTCCGGACCTCATCAATACTCCAGGTTTTTCCTCATGTAGAACCGGTTCCCCTTTAGAGCAGAGTTTCGGAGGGCCTCCCTACTCACCTTGTTGTATGGCGACCGAGTCCAGGTGCTTCAGAAGGTGAGCTCGGGCCTCCATGTCTCCTGCCAGGGTGAAGACGTACGCCAGCAGAGCCGTGGTGTAGCTGTTACTGAGGTCGCCGAAAGACTCTCTGAGGCAAGACAGGCTCTTCTTCACTTCAGGGTCCTGGATCAAATTATAAATAATGACCTCAGGACTAAACTCTTTGTATTGGTCCACACAGAAAGTTTATTCTATTTTGTGTGAAATAATTCATACATTTAATTCAGCATGTTGAGGATTGGGTTATGTAAAATACGAGTTATTTTCTTTTCTTTTCTTTTCTAAGTTCTTTTCATTTGCTCTTTATGCATTATAACTACATATGCGTTATAACAATTTTTTTTGAGTGAAATAGTCTTTTTATCACGCTGCATTATGCTAATTGTTTTGAGTGAAATTGTCTTCTATCATGCTTAAATAAAGCATTAAAATTTTGTATGACATTTATATAAGGTCATAGTAGATGGTATCCTGTTAGATACGGAAGACAGGTCTAAATATGGTCCTGCTGCTTATCAGCTGACCTTGAGTAGATTTTGCAGCTGTAACCACAAACACACTATTGAGCGTGTGACCAAGGTCAAAGCATATTGTAATCACACGCACCTGTTACTCCCATTATGTCTCGATAGAGATCTTCCCACGCACTTGCCTATATATACTGTAATAACTGTGCACTTCTTCAGTTCCTCTTGGGCTCTGTCCCTGAGATGGAACCACTCAGTTTGAGAAATCAAACCGAGACTTTCCCATATTGTAATTACTGGTAACTGCTTCTAAGCGCTGAGGGGATTCAATGATTGTAATTGATGAATTACAATGTGACTTTTGCTCTTGTAGCTTTTTAAACACATGATACTGGTGAACTGACGCTTAGCTACTGAGGGGAATTACTCCAAGTAAAGAAAAAGACTCAGTTATGGTACTGTGTAATAACTCTTGTTGAAATAAAATAAATACTCTAAAATAAGAGTGTAGAACTGTACTCAATGGGGATTCACGTTTAATGGAATAAGATAACTTCCAGGTTTTTCGAGATGAAGAAGGTAACACCGGGCCGAGGCCATTGACCAGGGAACACAATCCAGCACGATCCTGCCTCGTTTCCAGATCCAGACAAATGTAAGTAATCGTTTGGGTTGCACTGTGTGTAAAACGGTTCATCTTCCTTTCCTATTAGAGGAAACAGTTCAGTGGAGACGTGGCTCAATGAAATAGGTAGGCCACAGGGAAAAACTGAACGAATGGAGTTTTTAACATCCGTCATTGTCTCTATGAATTGTAATCGAAAGCAAACTGAGAGGGAAACCTCAGGGTTCTAAAACGGGCCCTCCTTACACGGCTGGCGTAAGGAGTAGGCGCTCCCCCTAAGTTCTGACCAGGTCAGGGCCGAGCCCGTTACAAGCAAATATTTAGACAAAGAACTTCCGTTAATGAAGGCAATCATTCTGGAAGTATTAACCAGGACTTAACCATTACTTAATCAGTACTTAGCCAGTACCAACCTGACTGATCAACAACTGTTCAAAATATCAAATGAGGCCTTAAACCAGATTTAGTGTGAACTTTATATTTTTATGAAGTTTTGATTTCAACCAACTTTCAACCAACTAACTAACCTACTAACTAAACAACTCAACTACTAACTAACTGATAACCAAACAACCAACTAATTGGCTAACCAACAATTAACTAACTAACCAACCAACTAGATAACTGACTAACCCTAACCCACCAACCGACTAACTAACCAATAACTAACAAACCAAACAACCAACTAACTAGTTAACTAACTAACTCAACTACTAACTACCCAACAATTAACTAACCGATAACCAAACAACCAACTAACTAGCTAACCAACAATTAACTAACTAACTCAACCAACTAACTAAACAACTAACTTACTCAACTAGTAACTGACCAACTAACAACAACTAACTAACCAACCAACTATCTAACTAACCAACCAACCAACTAACAAACTAACCAACTAACTAACTAACCAGACAGATTGTTAAACAACATAACTTTCTGTTTCCTTCTTGTCGTGTAAAGTTCTTGGTTTGTGTAAAATCATTGTGAGGAAACTTCTGACCTGAAGTTATGATATTATGGTTTCTACTCACGTCTACGGACGTGTTCATCTCCAGGAAGGCAGCAGTGATGTACGCGCTGAGCGTCACCTCGTCAGACACGCCGCCCTGAGAGAGGAAACAGGAAGCAGACGCTCAGATCACTCTGATCACTGCGGATAACTCGTGGAGTAACGGATTAACCTTAACATCACAGAGTAAATAAAGGTTTCTCCTCCAGTATCCTGTAGAACATGTGATCAGGACATCAAGGATGTTTCTCTGATCTCTGATCATGAGGAACAATGATCTCATGTTGTAAAGTTACGACTGAGATGTTTCAGCGTCTTCAGTGATCCTCAGTCACTTCCACACAAACTCCTCCAGGACTTCAGTTACCTTCATCCTGTTGTTGAAGAGCTTTCCTGACTTTTCAAAACAGCCGTTCTTCTTCTGTTTATTTTTCAGCCAAACCACCGACCCTTCGATCGTCTTGGAGTCGATGAAGACGAAGGACTGGGCTTTGGTGAACGATCTCACCACGAACGCGGTCAGCCTGAGGAGGAAGGAGACATTAAACAAGAGGAGAGGAAGCACCGTCACGTTCAACGAAAACATGCTTTTCAACCCCGCCGGCGGGTTTTGGGGTTTCCTGTCTGACGTGTTAAATCTTCTGCTCCATCGTCAACGTTCTCACCAAGTGTTCCCCGCTCCTGATCCGAAGGTGCTGTAAGCGCCATCACGATGCCTGTAGTTCAGCTGCCTCTGGTAGCCTGCGTCACAGGAGAAACATTTTGGGGACTTGATTACTTTGATGACAGGAAGTTAGGGGAAATAAAACCTGTTGAAATAAAAGCTGTTGTGTTGGCACATTTGTCATAATTTAAGGTCCTAAATGTTTGTTGCAAAGCGACCGGAGACTCACCGCTGGTCAGGAACTTGGTGGCCTTGTCGTTGATGGCCGAGGTCAGCTGCTGAGTGTTCCTCAGGTACTGGAGGATGTAGATGTTGGGGGCGAGGAGCGCCATGTTCTGCTCCCCACATCCGTACGGCATCCGCAGCAGCCCGTCCAGGTTGTTCAGGGCTCGGCCCAGAATGTCACCTGCACCAAAAAAACACACCGACTCACGAAGACTGAACATGTAACTGACCTGAGATCTGATTTTACTGAAGACACAGATAATAAAAAGTGTGAAGACAATTTGTTATCTGGCCAGAATGATGCTTATTATAAAATGACCTTTCATTTCATTTAGTGAATTAGTTTGCTACTATTTCATTAAGAAGTTGGTTGCTTTCAAGTATCTACTAAAGAGAGTCTCTCTTTGCTCGCCTTTAATCTCAGACGATCATTTGAAAGCGTAAAGATTTGTTTGGTTTACAGCAGAGCTCCACCATAATGTATTCAGTAGTTTACCCAGGACAGATACTGAAGCACGGGCTGATCCAACGATCACGTCCTCGGGGAGCTGGATGTCGACTTCCTCCTTCAAAGCCTCTCCTGTGGACAACAAACAGCTCAGCAATCAAACAACGATGTCATTTAGATTTAACGGATCATTTACTGAAACAGGTCTGACTGGAAATAAGATGCAACATGCTTGATGAACTGTATGTAAAGCTACAATGAGGAACTTTCATATAGTGTTGGTTCTGGTGCCCCCTGCTTGCTGTGAACACACTGACCTTTGGGGCAGAGCAGCCAGTTGAAGGTCTTTGACATCTCAACTCCTTCAGCCTGAGAGGGAAGAAATCATTTGAGACCTCCCACCTGCTTGCTGGGTGAACTTTTACTGAGTTGTCTTAGAAGTCTTAGAAGTAC
The DNA here is from genome assembly GCA_038501785.1 of Myoxocephalus aenaeus. Classification (NCBI taxonomy): domain Eukaryota; kingdom Metazoa; phylum Chordata; class Actinopteri; order Perciformes; family Cottidae; genus Myoxocephalus; species Myoxocephalus aenaeus. The sequence goes on along the minus strand of JBAMJR010000119.1, from coordinate 666,245 downwards.
CGACCTTCACGATGAGAGATTGTGTGACCGTGTCGATGCGACCTCTCTCCGGCACGCTCACCACCTCGTTGTCACAGGAAGCGTGGGACGCCACGGCCTCGGCGGTCACCGTCACGTTCACGACCCCTGAAGAAAAACAGGTTTTTATTCCAGGTAGAAAAGGGTCGTACCGTTTGACACCAGTGTGGATGAGAGATCGGCGCTCACCTAAAGCTGAGGGCGCCATCGTCCAGCTCACCGTCCGGCGCTGGTTGCCACACAAACAGGAAGTGTACTGGTCACCGGAGAGGGGGGTGAGGGTGTACTCTAAGGAGGGAACCGGAGCCACGGTGACCTGGTCAGGAGACACAACAATGTATTTTAAAAACACTGGTTCATGACCGAAATCCTACGATTATTCCAATCAGGCTCAGCTGTTCTGCTAATTAGTTAACATTAGAACGGTTACACGTTAGAGCCGTTACCCCCGATGGCGGCTCGACTTGGCTCCTTTTTGGTTTTCTGTGAGTGAAAGTTGAAGATAGAACCTGGTGCTGTTTTCAGTACATCTGAGAGGTGTCAGTCTGTGAAAAATACGTCGTACACTTCAGAGTCCAGACGTTCATTTGATTGGTCGCCGATGCTGCGTTGGTGTTACGCCGATGTTAGCATCAATCCCGGTGTTAGCATCAGTCCGCATGTTAGCATCAGTCTGCGTGTTAGCATCAGTCTCCGTGTTAGCATCAGTCTCCGTGTTAGCATCAGTCCGCGTGTTAGCAGCAGTCCGCATGTTAGCATCAGTCTGCGTGTTAGCATCAGTCTGCGCGTTAGCAGCAGTCTGCGCGTTAGCAGCAGTCCTTGTGTTAGCATCAGTCCACGTATTAGCATCAGTCCGCGTGAAAACATGGGTTACCAAAAAAATCCAGACATTCATTTGTTTCATTCATTTGTTTGGTCGCTGATGCGGCGGCTCCGTTAGGCCGATGTTAGCATCAGTCTGCGTGTTAGCATCAGTCCACGTGAAAACATGGGTTACCATGATGCAGCTGGTCATGTAGTTGAAGACGGTCGCCTTCAGTTCGAAGTGCTCCCCCCGGATGATGGAGTAGGGCAGGGTGAGCTCCAGGAAGAAGGGCTGGAAGACGGTGATCTCCTTACGGGGGGCCAAGCCGAAGCCCTGGGGAGACAGACAGAACGCCTCCGTCTCCCAGGTGGTGATGGTGTCCGGGACGGTGAGGGACACGTCCTTCACTCCAGATTCTCTGGAACAGCAGATCGACGCATTCAGTGGACTTGATCATCAGACTGACATGATACAGATTAGTCAAAGAACAACAACGTGAGAGATAATGCAGCTTTAACACATGAAGCACAGACTTCTATACAACCAGAGGAGTCACCCCCTGGTGGCCAGGAGAGAGAATGCAGATTTAACACATGATGCGAATTGGTAGAGACTGACCTCTGGTGGCGGGTTTTCTAAATACCCTGGTGAACCGCAAACACCAGCTAAGCCTAACTAACAAATTTTTCTCAGCATCACAAACTCTCAAGGGCAATGTCTCTAAATTATCTGAATGTCATTCATGTGTGTAGGAAGTCTGAAAAAAGGACTGTGGTGCAAAAACTCACCCAACTGCCACCAGCTCCCATATCCAGGTCTCAGGGAAGAAAGTACGGACTGTCTCTATTGGTGAATCATCAGAGGGACTAGATGGAGCTGCTTCAGCACGAAACATCAATAAGGGTCTGCCAGGAAAAGACTCCAAAAAATATCCTAAAAATAAAGCAGAACATATCGCATCAGAACAAGAGGAAGTCTTTTAATGCTGGTCAATATTCAGCAACGTGTCACTTCATAGAGCAAGAAAACAAAACTAAATACGGCCATATCCGCGGCCCTGGTGGTATTCTCTTCCTTTGTACTGGAGGCACGAAGGCACTCGGATTAACAAGTTTGTTGCCATCTTCATCCCCACATTCTAGATGATCCAACAACAAACAGGCGTCACTGAAATGTGCAACAACAAAACATACGAGAACAGATGATTTATAGATAGTGTGCATTCACATGCGCGCAGGAAGTACCTGGAAAACGGTATAAGCGTCCTCTTTCTGCTCGTTGGGGTACGGCATGACGTCTCTTCTCGGCCTCACACGCAAACATTTGACAGAATCTTGAACCATGTATGGAATGTTGGAGGCTTTTTTGACGGGCAACAGGTCAAATATCTAAAAAGAAAAGATATATTTCAAAGCTATAACCCAACATGTTTTTTTCTAGAAAGATCTGAATTGGGGAACTTTCTTTGTCAAAACAAGGCTTTTATCCTGAGGGCAGACTCTTCACATCGTCACATATGTGATCATAACTATTTCCATTTTCAAAATGCATGCTGGACAACGAGTCGAGTGATGCAGATGGATTCTTGTGGTTCGACTCCAGCAGCTACCTTCTCTGTGTCCAGAGTTTTCCCCGGCTCCTTGATGAGGACGCTCTGGTCGACGGCGCTCACGCCGCACAGAGAGTCGGGCTGAGCCGTCACCTGCAGGATGGCCTCCTCTCCCGGGACAGCCGAGGACGGAGAGAACTCCAGGGACACCTGGGACAGAAGAGTCAACATTCAGCGTTGTTGTGAATCTCGCTGCTCTCCTTTGCAGCATTCCAGCGCTACGATTGGCGCCGGATTTGTTGGGGTCCTTTGTTCTGACCAATGGGAGATCCCGACCCTGAAGACTTGAGTTCCTAACCTGATCCAATCGCCTGTCTCTCAACCAGCTGCACTATCTGACCAAGGAGAGCAGCTATGATCTTTTCAACGTGACACAAAGTGTATTTTACTGGGGGGGAAATCTCCCAGATTCATTTCTAATTAAAATACTGGCCTTTTCATTGAGATGAGACCCTGAGGACTCAATCACACCGAGACGCGTCACAAAAGAAGTGTCGCCTGCAAAACCGCTGTTTTCACTGACCTTGTTACCGAAGCACTTCTCGACGGAGAAGTCGGCGCTGTTGGCCACCACGTTCTCACTGGGGAGGACGGCGTACGCCACGACTTGGACGTCTGGCGCCATGTCGGGAGACACCATCAGCTTGAAGGACACCTCGCCCTCGTTCACTGAAACAACAAAGCAACTCCTATGAGCCACGATCGCCTCTCACCTGCCTCTCTTCATCAGTAACACTGAACTATTTGCTCACTTAAAGGGTCGTTTTACTCACAGGATTCTTGCACTTGGACCCGTTTAACTCCTTGCATGACGATGGCTCCACGGGTTAAGACCTGCAAACAAGGAATGATGTAGAAAACCTCATTCAACAGCAGATTGCAGCTGTCTGCTGGTCTCATGTGTAGTTATTTACCGTGTTGTTAAAGGAAAAAAGAACATTGTTGAAAATTTAGGGGGATTAATGGGAAAACAATATTCATAACCGTGTTTTATTCAGTGTCTAATCACCTAAAACTAAGAACCTGTTATGTTTTATTCAGTGTAACAACTAAAGACAAAGCTATGTCTTAGTAACTGGATCTGTGTAACTGGTTCACCACCGTGTTTCTACGGCAGCCCAGAAGGGACACGGCTCTATCGAGAGACGTTCGTGTTTTACGTGATCTGAAGGTACTAAACGGGTTCCTTTGAGCCAGATGTCAGTGATCTAAAGTAAAAGTCATTATAAAACCATCTTCCCCGGTTATCTCCATTAGAGACCCGGTTGGAGAGACTTCACTCACCAGATACATCACGTCCACAGAGCCCTGGGCTTCTCCTACCACCGTGTATTGGATGCTGAAGACTTCTTCTTTGTCACATGGAAGTGGGTTATTCTTCTTCTTCACCTCCAGGAAGCTGACCGTTTTAGTGTGTGGAGTTGAAGGTCGGGACAACGACACGCTGTGCTCTGCAGCCTCATAGTACGGTGTTCTGTAACCGGCGTAGTCGTATTTGGGCAAGTTGCTCACCTGGAGAGCAGAAAAGAAACTCTATAAAGGAGCTCATGGAGGTGGAAGAAGGTTTTTACAGTGAAAGTGAATGTTCAGGTTTCACCACCATGGGGCCTTATTTCTTTTGCACGTCCAGAGATTTTCATTTTGTTGTAAAACCTTTGAAGGAGACGATGGTTAAAATGTACCACAGCTACTTCCTACTTACGCGGAGTTGGAGGTCCCCCACAAGTTCAGCTGTGCTGATTGAGAAAGAGGCGACACCATCGCTGTTGGTTGTCAGATTCTGCAGCCGGCGCGATGACCAGCTTTCACCCTCAAACAGGTACAGCGGCATGTCGGCGATGGGGGTTTTGTTGTAGTGAACCGCTTGAACCTGTTGGAAGCACAGAGTCGTATCACCGAGAACGCACCGCGTCTCAAATCACGCCAAAGAAGTGAAGGACACTTACTTTTCCCTCCAAGTTTGATCCTTGCTCATAAATCTTGGGCGTGTCGGTGAAGGACAGCTTTCCAACCACATATGAAATCCTTATTTTCTGCTCTTGTTCTCGTGAGATACCTGCATGAGAAGCCTCCATGTTACAACGGTTTCATTGCAGAGTAACTATCTCTCTCTTCCACATATACATATTACATGGAATATTATATGACTTGCCTGTGCCCTCCTCTTCCACTTTGACCTGGAGCTGCAGTTCATCTCGCAGCACCTTTTGAGCAACTCTTGTGAAAGCTGACATCGGGAAGATAAAGGTGGCGCAGCCTTTGTTGTCCACCTACAAAGAACAATGAAATAAGATCAAATACAAACTGAATTAAATAAATGTCCCCCAATCAAGTTTTAAGAAACTTAACCCTGATATGCACATTTATTCAGCAGACGCCACAGCAACCGTACCTGCTTTGTCTCACTGTGGCATGGGGCAACTACATCATAGTGCACCTCCTGAGAGTCAATGTTGAATGAAGGTCTTGGAATAAAGTAGTGATTTAGAGGTCGGCACATCTTGACCTCAACACTGCCTGGAACGGGCTGTCCGAATGTATACCTGATGATAAGGAAGTAGAAATAAAAATATTCATTCACTCCCCAAACGGGACCTGTTTCAGATTATTTAAGAGTGCAACGAGCAAAAGAGCTTACTTACGTAGCACATACTTCAGCTTTGACTTCCTCCTGATCAATACTTACTTCATCGGATGCATTTATTTTTATCTCAAATTTAGGCAGAACTGGGGACAATAAATGTGTTTGTTAGCATTCTTTCTTCATTACAAATGGATTGAAATGGAAGGTATAAAAACTAAAAAGGGTCTCACCGTATTTCTCCACCTTGAAGTTGTGATGTATTTTATCCGACCCAATCGTCACAATAACTTGGTAGTTCCCTTCACGGGCCTCAGAGTTCAAGGCGTATGAAAGCTGCAAAATCTTACTGTTGGACGTTTCATTCAGCCACTGTCCAATCCGGTTTTGGTCAACATCCTGTCAAATAACATGAACGTGAAGAACTTGTATTCAAACCTAAGGACCTCATGTGAATACGGGGAGAGCAGGTTTCCTCTCCTCCTCAACGAGATGGCAGATAGAACTAGGACGTAAGTTTGGTTTAAGTTATACGTGTTGGTGGGGAAAACACCACTTCTCTTGCATCCCAAACCACACACTTCTTAATTTGCTTGCATAATAAATAGTGTGGTGTTTTTTTTCATTTTACTTTTCTATAAAATATTTGAAACTACTTTCAAACTGATCCTGATCAATACAGATATAAATAGATATACAAACAGAAATTCTTGCAAAAATAAAGTAAATATATTATTAATATCAAATCCTTTTTAAATCAAGTTAAATGTCATTTGACAAAGAAATCTCAATTTACGGTCCACTTACTAGCTTCATTAGCTAGTCTAGTTTATGCAGTGATCTTAAACGTGATCAACCTAATTAACTTGATTTAAGAAGGAAAGTTAACAATGTTTTTTTTTTTTAAGGAAATCAAAATATTAAAGGGTGGATATTTTCCTTTTAGTCTTACCTCAATTTCGATAATATCGTACTGCAAAAAAAAGAAATAGGGAGATTTGTTAAAGCTGGTTTGTTCTCATCATACAGAGTCTTTATGAATTTACTTATATTGCACAACATTTTTCAAGAAGAAATCAAAGATGTTTTTCAATCCACAGAGCTCTTAGGCTAAATTCATTCATAAAAAGTAGAAACTAGTGTTAGGAGGTGATGGATTAGTCAGGTTTACCTAAAGGTTGCTGTACTATTGACTCACAGCTTCATGATTAGTAAACATAGCTCATCGATCACCTCATTGCGTAACTTTAAAACCTGCACCGTTACCTAACAGTATCACTAACACTGTTTTTGAGAATGCCACCTGAAGAAAGGAAAGACTCACCAGCCCATTGGAAGGTCTCAACTTGGAGTCCAGGGTGATGACTCTGAAATGCACTGAGAGAAATAAAGAGATCATGCAACATGAAGCTTTTATTTTGAATTAATATTGCAAATAGTGTCACGTAATTATTATGATCTTGAATGTGAGTATCTGTGTTGTTAACTGGTGCAGCAGGAAAATAGTTACATTTAATTTATGCCAACATAAAAACATGCTAACGTAACTTTTTTCAAACATGCTAACGTAAGTTTGATCATATATGCTAACGTTTTAATGTATGCCAATGTAACTTTCTCCATATGAGCTAATGTCACTGTTTCTTAAATGCTTATGTATTTTATTGCATAAGCTAATGTTACTTTTTCAAAAATACATATGTGCTGATGTTATTCTAAAAGCTAACATAACCTTTGTCATACATGCTAACGTACATTTTACCTTATTGAACTAATATTACGTTTTCATATATGCTAATGTACCTTTATTCATATCAGCTGAAGTTACTTTTCCTTATATGCGAGCATCACTTTCTCCATATGAGCTAATAGTACTTTTTTTCATGCTCATGTATTTATTTATACACGCTAATGTTACTTTTTCATAAATGCTGAGGTAACCTTTTATGAATAAATGTCAATGTTACTTATTTATATGTACCTATGTAACTCAAACTTTTTTTCACATGTGTTAATGTTACTTTTTCCGACATGCTAACATAACTGTTTACCTACTGTATATGCTAACGTTACTTTTTTAAACACACTGATGTATTTTTTTCTCATTAGTAGGAATGCAAGTTTTTCATAAATGATAACGTGACTTTATGTAAAATTTCATATAAGCTAGTATTTTTCATACATGTTAACGCAGTTTTTTCCATAAAAAATAATACATTTTCATGTATGCTAGAGTAACTTTAATAATATAAGCTAAAGTTACCTTTTCATATGCTAACAGAACTTGTTTCTAATCTTCTGTGATTTGAACCCATACTGCAATTAATTTCTCAGTACCTGCAAGAGTTAATGTTGCCGTGTGACATGAATTAAAAAGCTTTTAGGAAAGCAAGGATGACTGCTGCATGCATTTATCTCCAAACAAGCAAGGTGCATTATTTTCTACCCTGTGTTGCACACATATCCCAATTATTTGCAGAGGGTAAACCTGTCTTTATACAGCGTGGTACCGTAGTGTATACAGCGTCTTAGATCATCAACTCAAGGTTACCTGTTTGTCCAGGGAGGTAGATTGGTTTATCTGTTTGGACGAATGTCTTTGGATGATAGACTTTGATCAGGACTTTCCTGACTTCTTTTGAGTGATAAGTGTTGCCTCGTACCTCCACCTCGAATTCCTGCACGTCTTCATTCTTCACTAAAGGAACCTGTGACAAAAACATTTATGCACATGGTGAGAACATCTTTTTCCAAAAAAATTGTTCAGAAATCTCTGTGTTGCATTATCCCATTGAGGTTCTAAAGTTGTATTTTAATAAACATATTATCAATGAATGACCTTAATTACCTTAAATTGAGTATGTATGTGCAAACACATTTTTTCTCATATACGGTTATTTTACTTTGACATATATGCTAACGTCACATTTCTCATAAGGGAATTACTTTTACATATTTGCTAACGTAACTTTTCTCATATAAGCTAACATCTTTTTAATGAATTAATGTTACTTGTTTTATAAATGCCAAAGGAACTTTTTCCATAGGCCCAAGATAGTTTAACATATTGGTCTAAGCTTTTGTGATTTTAACCCAGACTGCCTATTGACATTGTTGGGAACACAAAATGTATTTCTCTATATTTTAATCAACACATTTTCAAACTCGCCTCCACTCGCTAACCCCTGTTCCCTACCCTTCACCTGCTAACTCCTGCTCCCTACCCTTCACCTGCTAACCCCTGTTCCCTACCCTTCACCTGCTAACCCCTGTTCCCTACCCTTCACCTGCTAACCCCTGTTCCCTACCCTTCACCTGCTAACCCCTGCACCCTACCCTTCACCTGCTAACTCCTGCTCCCTACCCTTCACCTGCTAACCCCTGCTCCCTACCCTTCACCTGCTAACCCCTGTTCCCTACCCTTCACCTGCTAACCCCTGCTCCCTACCCTTCACCTGCTAACCCCTGTTCCCTACCCTTGACTTGCTAACCCCTGCTCCCTACCCTTCACTACATGACTCATTCCAATGCAGCTTTTTTTTTTTTTACCAAAATGTTCTGTTCATTTGTTTTGTTTGCTCCTATGTTTTCTATTTTTTGTTTTGTTCTGTTTGTCTCTGTCCTATGTAAAGCATCTTTGAGTATTCAGAAAAGGGCTATATCAAATTACATTATTATTATTATTATTAAATGAGCAAATTAATAGAATATTGAGATCTCACCTTAAATTGAGTGCAGCTATGAAAGTCCTTGTTGGACGTCTGTGTGAAGAGGGTTGTATTCTCCTCTGAGGACTTCAGAGTGATGGTCATGACCAGAGTCTCGTTGGGCTGCAGGAGACTCGCACAGAACTTGGTCACAGCCCCGGATTCAAGAGTTGCAGGAATGGCTACCATGTACTGCCTGCAGACACAGAAACATACAGCAGAGATCTCACTGGATCTGACATGGAAGAAACTACAACCGGCAGCAACAACTCCCAAAGATTCATGTTTAATAAATTCAACCACAGGCTTATTATTTTTCTCAAGACAGTTCAGGTAAACTTACGGTCCTGCCTCTGCTCGGCCCACAAACATCCAGCTGAAGAAAACACAAAGGGTCCACGTCCACATCTGACACCCAGGGAGACCCATGGTTGACTGAGATGATACTGGTGAGGATGAGCCTGAGTCAGCATCTTTTAAATGGCTTCTGCTGGAGAAATCCACCCCCACTCCACGCCCACACCCATCATGCAACTCTTCTATTGGAATTCCAGGTATCCCATCAGTCAATCATTTGTAGACGTTGTGTTGTTTAACATAACCTGTAAGGCTGAATGCAATTTCAAGGGTTTAATCGGGCAAAGGGTCATTCCACTTATAATAATGAAAATGTCTTTTCTACAGAAAATCCTATTGTTTTACTTTCTTTCTTTAAGATGTTGAACACCATTTTAAAGCATTTCGTTCTGTGCATTCCTTGCATGGTGACACAGGGGTTAAATTAGGCCCTGGTCGTCCGGGGCTCACCTCCAGCACATAGGCCTACCCCTCTTCTACGTTACCATCGCCAGGTCATTTTCCCTCAAAAATATAATTTTCATATATATTTTATATGTACGTATAATAAACATGCTAATGTTACTCTTTCATATATTACCTTTTCTCATATGCTGCCAATGTTACTTATGTATATATGCTAACTTAACCTTTTCCCCATGTGCTAGTGTACATTTTTCATTATGCTAACGTACTTTTTTTCATATATGCTAATGTTTCTAACGCAACTTTAATATTAGAGCTGGTAAATATGGAGCTCATGTCATTATTTTATATACTTAGTTTAATTTATAACAACAAATATTATTGAATATTATTAAAATAAAATTGACAATTTATGATCAAGACATTGACTTTTATATGTAAATAAGGTTCCAGAATGCATACAAAAACAATATAGAGCTTTTATAAATGAAAAACAAATCCCACCTTAACTTCTGGTGACGATGCCAGGAAGGCTGGAGTCAAATATTCTACTAAATCAAGTTAATTCAAGTTGAGCAACAATAAAACAAAACTTTAAAGAAAAAGAAAAAAACATGCACTTTATTAATCCCCTTGGGGAAATTCTCCTGCATTTGACCCATCCCTGGATGGGGAGCAGTGGGCAGCCCTGTGAGGCGCCCGGGGAGCAGTTAGGGGTTCAGTGTCTTGCTCAGGGACACTTTGACATGTGAGCTATGGGGGGACTGGGGATCGAACCGGCTACCTTGTGGTTGCGGGACGACCACTCATCCCCCTGAGCTACAGCCGCCCTTAAAATACATATAGTTGTATGTAACTTCTTCTTATGTTGATCGTATGCAGGCCTGGCTCTAGATAACAGACGGCCCGAGGCAAGATTTCTTTTGGACGGCCCTTCTTGTAGTGATGAGAAGACCTGTTCTTTAAAGTAATCCAGTTCCAGCTCATGACTCTGAGACTGGTTCTCCAGTTCAGAGGGTTTGTGTTCATGATCAACTGGTTCTTCAAGTCAGAGGGTTTGTGCTCATGATCAACTGGTTCTTCAAGTCAGAGGGTTTGTGTTCATGATCAACTGGTTCTTCAAGTCAGAGGGTTTGTGCTCATGATCAACTGGTTCTCCAGGTCAGAGGGTTTGTGTTCATGATCAACTGGTTCTTCAAGTCAGAGGGTTTGTGCTCATGATCAACTGGTTCTCCAGGTCAGAGGGTTTGTGCTCATGATCAACTGGTTCTCCAGCTCAGAGGGTTTGTGTTCATGATCAACTGGTTCTCCAGTTCAGAGGGTTTGTGTTCATGATCAACTGGTTCTTCAAGTCAGAGGGTTTGTGCTCATGATCAACTGGTTCTCCAGGTCAGAGGGTTTGTGCTCATGATCAACTGGTTCTCCAGGTCAGAGGGTTTGTGCTCATGATCAACTGGTTCTCCAGTTCAGAGGGTTTGTCCTCTTTAGGGCTGCAACAACAAATTGATAAAATCGATAAAAATTGAAGAAAAAAAAGAGCGGAGCAGAGCAACTGGCCGGCCAGCGTTTCTGAGATTGGAGTGAGACACGGAGAAAAGTTTAGGTCGTGATCTTAGCAATAGAACATCTGTGATGTGACGTGTCTTGGACAATCAGCGTTAAGATGTCTCCAGCGGCTTCATTTCCCTCCAACTTGTTTTTAATGGAAGCTAGTCGGCTTGCTATCACGTTAGCTAACGTGTTTGGGTTGTGTATTGTCGTTAAAGTTACTTTATGTTCCGTTACAGTTCAGTCTTGCTTGGAAAAAAAACGTAACGTGATGAAACATGCCGTAACCCCCCGGTCTGGTTCAGTTCACCAGTCACCCGTTAACGTTAAACCGGCACACCGGAGGATCTGGCTAAAGGTTTTTTTTTTTTTTACTTAAGTATAATGAAGCAAATCATAGTTGGGCTTAACCAACAACATGATGTCGTGGTCGTAAGAGACCCAGATATTGATCAGAGGATGTGAATCAAATAGTTTAAGGAAGAGGACGCTCTATATGCAGCGCAGCTTGATGCAGGGCTGAGCTGAAGTGGAGCTGGGCCTGAAGGTGGAGGTCAAAACAGACGTGAGAGGAGCAGTACAGCTTCCTACTGTCCCTGTGTTTCATACTTAAGCAATAAGGTGCGAGAGGCAGTACTGTATCGTGCAATAATGTACTGTTCAAGGGAGTTGTTAGGCCCGACGCGCAGCGGAGTGCCGGCAGACCCTTGAACTGTACATTATTGTAGATACAGTACTGCCTCTTGTACCTTATTGCTTTTATAATACGGTTACCTGCGACTTTATAAATAGTAATAGTAAGCTGCCTTTCAGCACAAAATAGTTGTAGCCACCAAATGTTGTGTATCGCATTTCAGCGACAGAGAAAATAGTCCCGGTTGCCGCCATACACACACGGGACGCACTTCCAGGACTATAAAACTGAGTGCCTGGCCGGTTGAAAGCAGGGTGGAGGATGACACTCAGCCACCGATGTAAAGAAGTGCTCTCGCTGCTTCTGTCCGTCTTTTCTCCGTCATTTTGCTCCTCCATGATGTTTAGAGAACTCGCCTCGCGTCGGGAAATGACCAACTGGTTCTCCAGCTCAGAGGGTTTGTGTTCATGACCAACTGGTTCTCCAGCTCAGAGGGTTTGTGTTCATGATCAACTGGTTCTCCAGCTCAGAGGGTTTGTGTTCATGACCAACTGGTTCTCCAGCTCAGAGGGTTTGTGTTCATGATCAACTGGTTCTTCAGCTCAGAAGGTTTGTGTTCATGATCAACTGGTTCTCCAGCTCAGAGGGTTTGTGTTCATGATCAACTGGTTCTTCAGCTCAGAGGGTTTGTGTTCATGATCAACTGGTTCTTCAGCTCAGAGGGTTTGTGTTCATGATCAACTGGTTCTCCAGCTCAGAGGGTTTTGGATCCCATCCTGCTTGTGAATCCTCTTCATGGGTCGTTCCACAAAGGATGATTCCTTTGCCGATCTAATTTCACGATCTCTTCATTTTGTGAGTGAAAAATGTGCTTACTGTTTAAAGTTGAGCAACAATATAATTTAACCTTTTTTTTTCAGCATTTTGCACAAGACTTTATAAAATATAGGCGTTGTATGTAACTACTTCTTCTGTGGATTGTATGTGTGAAAAAGTGTGTAAATAAAGCCAGTGACAGGTCTCGTACGATCACTACACTTCCTCATGGCTCAATAGTACAGGTAGGCCACGGGGAAACCGAACGAATGTGGTTTTTAACGTCCGTCATTGTCTCTATAAATTGTAATCGAAAGCAAACTGAGAGGGAAACCTCAGGGTTCTAAAACGGGCCCTCCTTACGCGGCTGGCGTAAGGAGTAGAAGCTCCCCCTAAGTTCTGACCAGGTCAGGGCCGGTCCCGTTACAAACCTTTAAAAGCCTGTTTGCTCTCCTGCATGAAGACAAACGAAGCGGTCTGATATCAATCTAACAGAACCATGAATTATATCTATTTAACTACAGTAACAAACAAAAAGTATTGGGCTCCAACACTATTATAGTAAATTACTTTACGATCATTACGATAAGATCAAATCATGTATCTGCATTTGAACAATTAAGGGGTTTAATGGCTTCGTTCCATCATCTTAAATATGAAGAAATATTATAAATCTATGTTGCGTATTTTCCTCCTTGTGACAAACTGCAGTTTTTCTCTATTTCATTTAACATTTTTTTGAGGGGATTAAAGTTACTACAAGGTTTTTGTGTGGATTCTGGCGGCCCCCTGTGGACAAAAGTGGTAGTGTTGCCCACCACCCTCTTTAGAAAACCTCTAATCTTATCGCATGTTTTGCTTATCAAAGTGGTTTGAGACCAATCACACCTTGTGACTCACACATTATGTCTGAGACCTACATTTGTTTAACATTTTACTGGTTTTGCAGAATTTATTTCTGAGTCGTTATGGGGGAGATGCCAGGATTTGTTTGGAGAATATAAAAGCTTTCTTCATTTTGGGATGGGATGAAATGATGTGAAAAATTCAACAAAAGACAATTTTAAGAGCCATTTTCACACCACATTACTTTATTGTCCATCATGCATTTCACTTCATACACTGACGGGCAGATATGTGATGACTGTCTGTAGACATGGTGTTAATCAGGACCGACCCCACTTCCCTCTTCAACCTGCAAAACATACAATAAAAAAACAATCACATTAGCTGTTTGCTTAATTTGGTTTGTGCTTAAAAAATTGCCACATTTATAATAATCTATTGATTTATTTCCAAAAGGTTGTGCACACTTTTTGAGGTTGCAATGAAGATGTTTTTGTCTAAATTACGTTTTATATTGTAAAATAAAACATTTTATGCAGTGCTTCTTCCGTATGTTGTGACAGGATGTTTACCTGCGACACAAGGGGAGGAGTATTCGGTGTCGTCCTGGTCACCTGAGAGAAGAGGAAGAAGAAGAGAGATTGATCAACACATGCACTGCTAGGAGTCAATACTCTGAGGTCGTTGGTTCTTCAGGTCTTACTCGGCTGGTAGTAGTCATAGATCTTGACCACGGCCGGCTTCAGGTTCTGCACGTGGAGCTCCTGTATGAGGTCTAACTTGTAAAAGATGGGCGTGTCCTTTGCCAACTGTTGAGATAAGAGAAACAGACGACACCGTGAGTATCGACTCTCGGAGAGCGTCGCCTCTGGTTCTCCTGGCTGTGGGTTCTCCTCTCACCTCCTCGATGTACACCAGGACGTGATCCCCGTTCTGTTCCACTCGATCCACCAGCACGGCACGTTTGAGCTGCGAGGAGACGACAGTCATCAACAGCAGCTGAACACTTTAACATTTCTACTGAGGCTACATCCACACAAACCTCCCCACAAGCCTTCAAAACACCCACAAACCCCTGAGTGACATCACAACCACTACGTCCACTCCGTATGAACAGACTATGGTCTGGACAGAGAGCAAACAGAGTCGTGTGGATGAACCCTAAAGGTGAACGTTAATGTAATAACTCACGCTCTTCAGAGACTCTGGGTCTGGGACAAACCCAGAGAGCATTTTGATATCCAGGATCACCATGTTGGTAATGTTCTCCTCTCCTCTGTATCTGTAATACAAGCATAATAAAAACTTACTTATGAACATTTCTCCCACGCAGCTACTGAGTTCAAGCTGGTAGATGCATCGGTGATCTTCTGTAACGTGGATCTGCTTGCTAATTACTCACAGGGTCTTGATCATTAGAGAGATTTTGGGTGTTTTGCTGGTGCAAATGGCCTTTGGTGTGACCTCAACACCGAGAGTAGTGACATCGGCGAGAGGCGGGATGTTATAGTCAAGAGAAATCTGAGAAAGAGGTGCACAAGGGAGGTTTAATATCCATGAACAAGACTCTCAGGAATTAATTTTAGTCAAAATATGTTCAAATTCATGATGCATCAGTCTTGAGAAGTCTTGTTTTTAAGGGTGGGGAGGTCCCAACCATCACATGCTTCTCAACTATATCTTCATTCGCTACTTATATTTGGCCGGGCAATGGAGCAATTGGAGCTATTGGAGCCATTGGAGCCATTGAAGCCAATGGAGCCAATTGAGCCATTTAAGTCATTGGAGCCAATGGTGTCATTGGAGCCAATGGCGCCATTGAAGCCATTGGAGCCATTGGCTAATACTTTTGATCTGGACTACACTGAGCCGTAATGGACTTCAGGAAGTTAATTATCCTCTTTTCCAAATAAAAAAAGAGATTTTGAGCAATGGGATCTACTGCATCTGAGTGGAATAATCAGATGAGTGGAATAATAAATCCAGTTAAATTGAATATAAATGTATTTCCTTAATTTCTATGGTTCAGTATCTCCCAACGTATTTAACAAAATCCTGTTATGAAAATAATTTAAATAGTCAGATTACACCCTTTCTTGAAGCAAGAAACCCAAGATTAAATCAAGCGTAGGTTTGTATAATCTGAGGTTACATCAGCAGTGTTTGTGGGCGTGCACGTGGTGACCACTGACCTGCATCACAGCGCACGTCGTGCCCTTCACCTCCAGGCTGAACTTCCCTGTTGTGTCCTGCAGCTCCATCTCCTGGTAGAGCAGCTTATTGTTCTGGTTCACCTCAAACGTCAGCTGGCCACTGGGAGACTGGACCGTCACCGTGCTCGAACCGCCGGGACTGAACACCAGAGCGGAGTAGAGAGCCAGAGCCTGAAGAGCCACCACTGTGTCCTACAACACACAGGAACAAAGAGATCTTCATGTGCTTCAATGTATTTGCTTTTGTTGATGCATGCAGCAGCTTTAACAAGCAGGAGTCCCACCTCCATCTGTACGGTCCTGTCTTCCCTACCTGTGTGGAGGAGAAGCCGCCGTAGTGGTTCTGCTGGCTGGCCAGCCACCTGACGATGCGGGCGGCGTAGCCCAGGTCTTCAGTGGTCGGAGAGGCACTGAGTTTAGCCAGCAGGACGTAGGAGCTGATCTCCACGGAGAGAGAGGCCGACGTGTCTGATGCCATCTGAGCCCAGTGGAGGAAACCTCCTGAAAACAGCCGTAAAACAAACAAGTTCAACTACATTCACAGCGATTAGGCCAGAGGGATTTCCTCCA
Organism: Myoxocephalus aenaeus; assembly: GCA_038501785.1. Taxonomy (NCBI): domain Eukaryota; kingdom Metazoa; phylum Chordata; class Actinopteri; order Perciformes; family Cottidae; genus Myoxocephalus; species Myoxocephalus aenaeus. Next base: position 650,136 of record JBAMJR010000119.1, on the reverse strand, counting down.
GGAGGACGACTCTCCATCAGGGACGGGTATCACTAGGATGTTAAGGATACTATAACTCGTATCAATACTCTTATTGGCTCTTTTTGATTATAGTGTGAGGAAAAAATACTTTTAATGAAGAAAGGAATCCACATTTCATTAATATTCTTGTATGTAAACAAAATGTCTTTCTTGAGTTCTAAACCTTTGAACTTTATTCTCAGCTCACCAATGATCTCAGTGATTATCTCTCATTGATTAGCCCTCATCTTGTGATCAGACTCCGTATGACGTCACTAACGTTAACTCCGGACCTCATCAATCCTCTGGGTTTTTCCTCATGTAGAACCGGTTCCCCTTTAGAGCAGAGTTTTGGAGGGCCTCCCTACTCACCTTGTTGTATGGCGACCGAGTCCAGGTGCTTCAGAAGGTGAGCTCGGGCCTCCATGTCTCCTGCCAGGGTGAAGACGTACGCCAGCAGAGCCGTGGTGTAGCTGTTACTGAGGTCGCCGAAAGACTCTCTGAGGCAAGACAGGCTCTTCTTCACTTCAGGGTCCTGGATCAGATTATAAATAATGACCTCAGGACTCAACTCCTTTTATTGGTCTACACAGAAAGTGTATTCTATTTTGTGTGAACAAATTCATATATTCAGCAAATCTTTAGATAAAGAACTTCCGTTAATGAAGGCAATCATTCTGGAAGTATTAATCAGCACTTAACCAGTACCAACCTGACTGATCAACACATGTTCAAAATATCAAATGAGGCCGTAAACCAGATTTAGTATGAACTTTATATTTTTATGAAGTTTTGATTTCAACCAACTAACTAACCGACTAACTAAATAACTCAACTACTAACTAACTAACTCACCAACCAACTAACTAACCAACCAACCAACCAACTAACTAGTTAACCAACTAACTCAACTACTAACTACCCAACAATTAACTAACTAACCAACCAACCAAATAACCGACTAATTCACCAACCAACTAGCTAACTGACAAATTAACTAACTAACTCAACCAACTAACTAAACAACTACCTTACTCAACTAGATACCGACCAACTAACTAACAACAACTAAGTAACCTGCTTTGCAACTATCTAACTAACCAACTAACTAACTAACTAACTAACTAACTAACTAACTAACTAACTAACTAACTAACCAGACAGATTGTTAAACAACATAACTTCATGTTTCCTTCTTGGCATGTAAAGTACTTGGTTTGTGTAAAATCATTGTGAGGAAACTTCTGACCTGAAGTTATGATATTATGGTTTCTACTCACGTCTACGGACGTGTTCATCTCCAGGAAGGCAGCAGTGATGTACGCGCTGAGCGTCACCTCGTCAGACACGCCGCCCTGAGAGAGGAAACAGGAAGCAGACGCTCAGATCACTCTGATCACTGCGGATAACTCATGGAGTAACGGATTAACGTTAACATCACAGAGTAAATAAAGGTTTCTCCTCCAGTATCCAGTAGAACATGTGATCAGGACATCAAGGATGTTTCTCTGATCTCTGATCTCTGATCATGAGGAACAATGATCTCATGTTGTAAAGTTACGACTGAGATGTTTCAGCGTCTTCAGTGATCCTCAGTCACTTCCACACAAACTCCTCCAGGACTTCAGTTACCTTCATCCTGTTGTGGAAGAGCTTTCCTGACTTTTCAAAACAGCCGTTCTTCTGCTGTTTATTTTTCAGCCAAACCACCGACCCTTCGATCGTCTTGGGGTCGATGAAGACGAAGGACTGGGCTTTGGTGAACGATCTCACCACGAACGCGGTCAGCCTGAGGAGGAAGGAGACATTAAACAAGAGGAGAGGAAGCACCGTCACGTTCATGCAGTTTCCACGATCGTTCAACGAAAACATGCTTTTCAACCCCGCCGGCGGGTTTTGGGGTTTCCTGTCTGACGTGTTAAATCTTCTGATCCATCGTCAACGTTCTCACCAAGTGTTCCCCGCTCCTGATCCGAAGGTGCTGTAAGCGCCATCGCCATGCTTGTAGTTCAGCTGCCTCTGGTAGCCTGCGTCACAGAGAAACATTTTAGGGGCTTGATTGCTTTGATGACAGGAAGTTAGGGGGAAAGAAAAGCTGTTGTGTTGGCACATTTGTCATAATTTAAGGTCCTAAATGTTTGTTGCAAAGCGACCGGAGACTCACCGCTGGTCAGGAACTTGGTGGCCTTGTCGTTGATGGCAGAGGTCAGCTGCTGAGTGTTCCTCAGGTACTGGAGGATGTAGATGTTGGGGGCGAGGAGCGCCATGTTCTGCTCCCCACATCCGTACGGCATCCGCAGCAGCCCGTCCAGGTTGTTCAGGGCTCGGCCCAGAATGTCACCTGCACCAAAAAAACACACCGACTCACGAAGACTGAACATGTAACTGACCTGAGATCTGATTTGACTAAAGACACAGATAATAAAAAGTGTAAATACAATTTGTTATCTGGCCAGAATGATGCTTATTATAAAATGACCTTTCATTTCATTTAGTGAATTAGTTTGCTACTATTTCATTAAGAAGTGGGTTGTTTTCAAGTATCTACTAAAGAGAGTCTCTCTTTGCTCGTCTTTAATCTCAGACGATCATTTGAAAGCATGAAGATTTGTTTGGTTTACAGCAGAGCTCCAACATAATGTATTCAGTAGTTTACCCAGGACAGATACTGAAGCACGGGCTGATCCAACGATCACGTCCTCGGGGAGCTGGATGTCGACTTCCTCCTTCAAAGCCTCTCCTGTGGACAACAAGAAGTCATTTAGATTTAACGGATCATTTACTGAAACAGGTCTGACTGGAAATAAGATGCTACATGCTTGATAAACTGTATTTAAAGCTACAATGAGGAACTTTCATGTAGTGTTGGTTATGTTGCCCCCTTTGGACTAAAGTGGTAGTGTCTCTGAACACCAGAGTCCCTTTAGAAAACCTCTCATTCTACTGCAGCAGGTCTGACAGTCTGATCCTCTCAGTCCTGGTTCTGGATCTCCCGTGCTCCCCTTCCCTGGTCTCTGGACTAGACTAAGACTGGTTCAGGACCAGATAAAAGTTCCTCACTGTCACTTTAAATATTAAATAAATGAAGCGACCTGCAACATGTGTGTTGTGCGGTCGACACGCCTCCTCCTGACCTGCAGCAGTGATGTGATGCTTGCTGTGAACACACTGACCTTTGGGGCAGAGCAGCCAGTTGAAGGTCTTTGACATCTCAACTCCTTCAGCCTGAGAGGGAATAAATCATTTGAGACCTCCCACCTGCCTGCTGGGTGAACTTTTACTGAGTCGTCTTGTTTAGAAGTACCGACCTTCACGATGAGAGACTGTGTGACCGTGTCGATGCGACCTCTCTTCGGCACGCTCACCACCTCGTTGTCACAGGAAGCGTGGGACGCCACGGCCTCGGCGGTCACCGTCACGTTCACGACCCCTGAAGAAAAACAGGTTTTTATTCCAGGTAGAAAAGGGTCGTACCGTTTGACACCAGTGTGGATGAGAGATCGGCGCTCACCTAAAGCTGAGGGCGCCATCGTCCAGCTCACCGTCCGGCGCTGGTTGCCGCACAAACAGGAAGTGTACTGGTCACCGGAGAGGGGGGTGAGGGTGTACTCTAAGGAGGGAACCGGAGCCACGGTGACCTGGTCAGGAGACACAACAATGTATTTAAAAACACTGGTTCATGACCGAAATCCTACGATTATTCCAATCAGGCTCAGCTGTTCTGCTAATTAGTTAACATTAGAACGGTTACACGTTAGAGCCGTTACCCCCGATGGCGGCTCGACTTGGCTCCTTTTTGGTTTTCTGTGAGTGAAAGTTGAAGATAGAACCTGGTGCTGTTTTCAGTACATCTGAGAGGTGTCAGTCTGTGAAAAATACGTCGTACACTTCAGAGTCCAGACGTTCATTTGATTGGTCGCCGATGCTGCGTTGGTGTTACGCCGATGTTAGCATCAATCCCCGTGTTAGCATCAGTCCGCGTGTTAGCATCAGTCTGCGTGTTAGCATCAGTCTCCGTGTTAGCATCAGTCCGCGTGTTAGCAGCAGTCCGCATGTTAGCATCAGTCTGCGTGTTAGCATCAGTCCGCGCGTTAGCATCAGTCTGCGTGTTAGCATCAGTCTGCGCGTTAGCATCAGTCCACGTGAAAACATGGGTTACCAAAAAAATCCAGACATTCATTTGTTTCATTCATTTGTTTGGTCGCTGATGCGGCGGCTCCGTTAGGCCGATGTTAGCATCAGTCTGCGTGTTAGCATCAGTCTACGTGAAAACATGGGTTACCATGATGCAGCTGGTCATGTAGTTGAAGACGGTCGCCTTCAGTTCGAAGTGCTCCCCCCGGATGATGGAGTAGGGCAGGGTGAGCTCCAGGAAGAAGGGCTGGAAGACGGTGATCTCCTTACGGGGGGCCAAGCCGAAGCCCTGGGGAGACAGACAGAACGCCTCCGTCTCCCAGGTGGTGATGGTGTCCGGGACGGTGAGGGACACGTCCTTCACTCCAGATTCTCTGGAACAGCAGATCGACGCATTCGGTGAACTTGATCATCAGACTGACATGATACAGATTAGTCAAAGAACAACAACGTGAGAGATAATGCAGCTTTAACACATGAAGCACAGACTTCTATACAACCAGAGGAGTCGCCCCCTGGTGGTCAGGAGAGAGAATGCAGCTTTAACACATGAAGCACAGACTTCTATACAACCAGAGGAGTCGCCCCCTGGTGGTCAGTAGAGAGAATGCAGCTTTAACACATGAAGCATAGACTTCTATACAACCAGAGGAGTCGCCCCCTGGTGGTCAGTAGAGAGAATGCAGCTTCAACACGTGAAGCATATACTTCTATACAACCAGAGGAGTTGTCTCTAGCTTCAAGTCTTCTTCAATACACCACGACGTCTTTCGCTCTGGAAGTTGTCCGTGTTTTCGTCTTACAACTTTAATGCTGCGTTCACACCAAACGTTTACCAGTTTACTCGCTCGACAATAAAAGTGTTTTCACACCAAACGCAGCGCGAATATTCACGACGCGTGAAAGGGTCGTGGCTTATCTCCGTTGCTTCTCTCTGTGAAAAGAGCTATCATTTCCGCTATCGACCATGGAAGAAATAACCATTATTTCTGCGTTATACTTGTTGTGGAAGTACCAAAAACTTCAGAACATGGCGACGGCCAAAATGCCAAACTCAAGGCTTCAAAACTGCAGTCCACAAACCAACGAGTGCGTCCAATTCTTAAACAAAGGTCCATGGTAGAGACTGACCTCTGGTGGAGGGTTTTCTAAATACACTGGTGAACCATAAACACCTGCTAAGTCGAACAAACACATTTTTCTCAGCATCACAAACTCTTTGAGCCATTATCAGATTGAATAAGAAGTAAAAAGTCTCAAGGGCAATGTCTGTAAATTATCTGAATGTCATTCATGTGAGTAGGAAGTCTGAAAGGAGGAATGTGGTGCAAAAACTCACCCCACTGCCACCAGGTCCCAGATCCAGGTCTCAGGGAAGAAAGTACGGACTGTCTCTATTGGTGAATCATCAGAGGGACTAGATGGAGCTGCAGCACCAATCTCCATCATTACAGGTGTCTCCATTCTGGCTACTTCAGGAGCAGAATCATATAACCTGTAATTCATACCTGAAAATAAAGCAGAACATTTATCGCATTAGAACAAGAGGAAGACTTTTAATGCTGGTAAATATTCAGCAACGTGTCACTTCATAGAGCAAGAAAACCAAACTAAATACCGCCATATCCGCCACCCTGGTGGTATTCTCTTCCTTTGTACTGGAGGCACGAAGGCACTCGGATTAACAAGTTTGTTGCCATCTTCATCCCCACATTCTAGATGATCCAACAACAAACAGGCGTCACTGAAATGTGCAACAACAAAACATACGAGAACAGATGATTTATAGATAGTGTGCATTCACACGTGCGCAGGAAGTACCTGGAAAACGCTATGAGCGTCCTCTTTCTGCTCGTTGGGGTGCGGCATGATGTCTCTTCTCGGCCTCACGCGCAAACATTCGACAGAATCTTGAACCATGTATGGAATGTAGGAGGCTTTTTTGACGGGCAACAGGTCAAATATCTGAAAAGAAAAGGTATATGTCAAAGCTATAACCCGACAAATGTTTGTTTTTCTAGAAATATCTGAATTATCCTCAGAGTCTCCAACGAAAGACTCCTATGTCTTTATCCTCAGAGTCTGGGAGCTTTCTTTGTCAAAACAGGGCTTTTATCCTGAGGGCAGACTCTTCACATCGTCACATAAGTGATCTTAACTATTTCCATTTTCAAAATGCATGCTGGACAACTGGTCGAGTGATGCAGATCGATTCTTGTGGTTCGACTCCAGCAGCTACCTTCTCTGCGTCCAGAGTTTTCCCCGGCTCCTTGATGAGGACGCTCTGGTCGACGGCGCTCACGCCACACAGAGAGTCGGGCTGAGCCGTCACCTGCAGGATGGCCTCCTCTCCCGGGACAGCCGAGGACGGAGAGAACTCCAGGGACACCTGGGACAGAACAGTCAACATTCAGCGTTGTTGTGAATCCCGCTGCTCTCCTTGGTAACATTCCAGCGCTACGATTGCCGCCAGATCTGTTGGGGTCCTTTGTTCTGACCAATGGGTGACCCCGACCCTGAAGACTTGAGTTCCTAACCTGAACCAATCGCCTGTCTCTCAACCAGCTGCACTGTCTGACCAAGGAGAGAAGCTATGAACTTTTCAACGTGACACAAAATGTATTTTACTGAAAATAAATAAAATCTCCCACATTAATTTCTAATTAAAATACTGGCCTTTTCATTGAGATGAGACCCTGAGGACTCAATCACACCAAGACGCGTAACAAAAAGAAGCGTCGCCTGCAAAAACCGCTGTTTTCCCACAGGAAGGCTAAATATCACGGTTCATTTGTTTTCCCTAAAAGGTCAATGTAACAAGCGCCTGTTAGCCGGACGCCGGGAATTTGGCTGCTGCTGCTTCTTGTTCTTCTTTAAGTTTGAATGGCGGATCGCAACCAACTTGACTAGGTGCATACCGCCACCTACTGTACTGGAGTGTGCATATTCAGGCTGCTGTTGCTGCTGCTGAGTGGATCCTTGTCTCTGCAACTGCTGCTAAATTTAGAATCGTAAAAATCCACAAATCAGCCGCAAATATATAAACTGCAAGGGTCAAAGTTGAGGAAAAAAAAGAACAAAGTATCTTATAACTAGTGCTGTCAAACGATTAAAATATTTAATCGCGATTAATCGCATTTATGTCATAGTTAACTCGCGATCAATCGCAATTAATCGCAATTTTTTTTTTTCATTTTAATGCTCTTATCAACATGAAAAAGTGGATTGGCTTGCTGTAAACAAGGGTTTACAAAATAAAATTATAAAGTGCACATTTCAGGTAAACAAGGGTTTACAAAATAAAATTATAAAGTGCACATTTCAGGTAAACAAGGGCTTACAAAATAAAATTATAAAGTGCACATTTCAAGTAAACAAGGGCTTAAGAGAGAGAGAGAGAGAGAGAGAGAGAGAGAGCTGTGAACATAGCAGTCAGGCTCTCGAAGGCAATTCATAGGTCCTGTCGTTGGATGCGATGCGTATTCTATCAGCTAGACCCTCGTCCTCCACAACGTTAACAGGCCTACACGCAGTAGCCACCCATTTAGCTATGGCTGCAATAAGTCTGTTCTTCGTTGTGGTGTCCATGTGTTTCTGTCCAAAGTCATCCATTCTTGTCTGCTATGACAAGGGGGCGCAGAGATAGCATCAGCTGTGTGTTGGCCATCAAGTGGTATTTCAGACTGGATAGGCTACGATGATAGCTCAGTTCACAATGACAAATGGCACATACCACTTTGGTCTTGTCAAGGGAACCATCGGACAACTTTTTGAAAGTAAACTTTCCATTCATTAGCGTCTTATCATTCATTTTGCCGTTTCGCGTTCACCATTCATTCATTTCAAACCGTAACGTTAGCCTAGCTTCCAAGCCCAAACGGCGTGCCTATTGTTTTGCTTCCGGTTGAGCTACCTCCGGTGCTCGCGAGAAAAAAAAAGAAAAATTAAAATGCGTTAACGCCGTTAATAACGCGCTAATAACGCGCTAATATGACAGCACTACTTATAACCCAAATTTTACGGTAGGTCTCTTCCCTGCACCTGTTCCCTGAGCTGCTCCTCCACTCCCCCTCTGCAGCTGAGCTTAACCACACCCCTGCCACCACAGTCAACATGAATGCTTCTTGAGGGCAACTGTGGGGAATCATTTCCACCTGAAGTCAATGTAAACTGTCAAATACTTTAAATGTTATCTTTTTACATTGTTGTAGTCATCTTAGTGGGTATTTGCAGAAAACACATAATTCAAGTGATGATGAAGTAAAAGATTGTATTTTTATTGATAAAACCAATCTCTTTATTCTTGGTGTTAATGAAGTCTAATAATGAGCTCAGAGCGTGTTAGGAATTTAAACATCTCATAATTCATCTCTAATATCTATTTTATATTCATGTGAAAACATCTGGATTCATTCTAGTTCATCACCAACACTACATTCTAATCTACATGATTATATTTTATATTTACTTAATATATGCGCTTTGACAGCTGACGAGCACGGTGATGCCTTCACTGACCTTGTTACCGAAGCACTTCTCGACAGAGAAGTCGGCGCTGTTGGCCACCACGTTCTCACTGGGGAGGACGGCGTACGCCACGACCTGGACGTCTGGCGCCATGTCGGGAGACACCAACAGCTTGAAGGACACCTCGTCCTCGTTCACTGAAACAACAAAGCAACTCCTATGAGCCACGATCGCCTCTCACCTGCCTCCCTTCACCAGTAACACTGAACTATTTGCTCACTTAAAGGGTCGTTTTACTCACAGGATTCTTGCACTTGGACCCGTTTAACTCCTTGCATGACGATGGCTCCACGTGTTAAGACCTGCAAACAAGGAATGATGTAGAAAACCTCATTCAACAGTAGATTGTAGCTGTCTGCTGGTCTCATGTGTAATTATTTACCGTGTTGTTAAAGGAAAAAAGAACATTGTTGAAAATGTAGGGGGATTAATGGGAAAACAATATTCATAACCGTGTTTTATTCAGCGTCTAATCACCTAAAACTAAGAACCTGTTATGTTTTATTCAGTGTAATTACTAAAGACAAAGCTATGTTTTAGTAACTGGATCTGTGTAACTGGTTCAGTATATTTGTGACCTAGCCGATAACGCATCCCTTTAAGGAGGAGCCCACCAGGGCAGCACCCACTCAGCCCTCCATCGCCACCTGTCTCCAAAGGACATAAGACTGAGAGTGGGTTCAGACCGGCCTGACCTTCTACCATCCCATCCTGTCATGAATTGTTTATCACAGTGTATAAGAAGTCAGAAACTCAGAGACAGACCTCTGAGCTGCCGCCACTTGACTCATAACTGTTTGTGGTTCAACTCTGCTCCTCGTTGCAAGAATAAATGACCTGATTCACGATTTCACACTCAGTGTCGAGTAGAATTCTTCCAAGCATTTCGCTTAGAAAAAAAACACCCTTTATATCTACAAAGGGAGCGGGTCGTCTTCCACGGAGTCCGCCATCTTTGCACCGCCGTGTTTCTACGGCAGCCCAAAAGGGACACGGCTCTAGTGGGAGACGTTTGTGTTTTACGTGATCTGAAGGTACTAAACGGGTTCCTTTGAGCCAGATGTCAGTGATCTAAAGTAAAAGTCATTATAAAACCATCTTCCCCGGTTGTCTCCATTAGAGACCCGGTTGGAGAGACTTCACTCACCAGATACATCACGTCCACAGAGCCCTGGGCTTCTCCTACCACCGTGTATTGGATGGTGAAGACTTCTTCTTTGTCACATGGAAGTGGGTTATTCTTCTTCTTCACCTCCAGGAAGCTGACCGTTTTAGTGTGTGGAGTTGAAGGTCGGGACAACGACACGCTGTGCTCTGCAGCCTCATAGTACGGTGTTCTGTAACCGGCGTAGTCGTATTTGGGCAAGTTGCTCACCTGGAGAGCAGAAAAGAAACTCTATAAAGGAGCTCATGGAGGTGGAAGAAGGTTTTTACAGTTAAGTGAATGTTCAGGTTTCACCACCATGGGGCCTTATTTCTTTTGCACGTCCAGAGATTTTCATTTTGTTGTAAAACCTTTGAAGGAGACGATGGTTAAAATGTACCACAGCTACTTCCTACTTACGCGGAGTTGGAGGTCCCCCACAAGTTCAGCTGTGCTGATTGAGAAAGAGGCGACACCATCGCTGTTGGTTGTCAGATTCTGCAGCCGGCGCGATGACCAGCTTTCACCCTCAAACAGGTACAGCGGCATGTCGGCGATGGGGGTTTTGTTATAGTGAACCGCTTGAACCTGTTGGAAGCACAGAGTCGTATCACCGAGAACGCACCGCGTCTCAAATCACGCCAAAGAAGTGAAGGACACTTACTTTTCCCTCCAAGTTTGATCCTTGCTCATAAATCTTGGGCGTGTCGGTGAAGGACAGCTTTCCAACCACATATGAAATCCTTATTTTCTGCTCTTGTTCTCGTGAAATACCTGCATGAGAAGCCTCCATGTTACAACAACTTTTTTTATTACAGAGTAACTATCTCTATTTTCCACATATAAATATGACATGGAATATTATATGACTTGCCTGTGCCCTCCTCTTCCACTTTGACCCGGAGCTGCAGTTCATCTCGCAGCACCTTTTGAGCAACTCTTGTGAAAGCTGACATCTGGAAGATAAACGTGGCGCAGCCTTTGTTGTCCACCTAGAAAGAACAATGAAACAAGATCAAATACAAACTGAATAAAAAAACTCATACAAAACACATGTAGACACGTACATACTGAAATGTCCAGGGGCCCTAGTAACGACCCCTGAGGAACCCCTGAAGTCTATTTTAAACCTTACAGGTTTAAGAAACTTAACCCTGATATGCACTTTTATTCAGCAGACGCCACAGCAACCGTACCTGCTTTGTCTCACTGTGACATGGGGCAACTACATCCAAGTCCACCTCCAGAGAATCAATGTTGAATGAAGGTCTTGGAATAAAGTAGTGATTTAGAGGTCGGCACATCTTGACCTCAACACTGCCTGGAACGGGCTGTCCGAATGTATACCTGATGATAAGGAAGTAGAAATAAAAATATTCATTTACTCCCCAAACGGGACCTGTTTCAGATTATTTAAGAGTGCAACGAGCAAAAGAGCTTACTTACGTAGCACATACTTCAGCTTTGATTTCCTCCTGATCAATACTTACTTCATCGGATGCATTTATTTTTATCTCAAATTTAGGCAGAACTGGGGACAATAAATGTGTTTATTAGCATTCTTTCTTCATTACAAATGGATTGAAATGGAAGGTTAAAAAAACTAAAAGGATCTCACCGTATTTCTCCACCTTGAAGTTGTGATGTATTTTATCCGACCCAATCGTCACAATAACTTGGTAGTTCCCTTCACGGGCCTCAGAGTTCAAGGCGTATGAAAGCTGCAAAATCTTACTGTTGGACGTTTCATTCAGCCACTGTCCAATCCGGTTGTCGTCAGCATCCTGTCAAATAACGTGAACGTGAAGAACTTGTATTCAAACATAAGGACCTCATGTGAAAATTCTTCTCCTCAACGAGATGGCAGGTACAACTAGGACGTAAGTTTGGTGGTTTAAAGTCGTAAACCAAAACACCTTTTTTTTTTATCCCAAACCACACACTTTTCCCCCCTGGCATAATAAATAGTTTGATTCAATTCAATTCAATAGTGTGGTGTTTAAAAAAACTAACTGTTTAAGTATTTGAACTCAAAGGTACTTTACATGGGAAAATAACAATGTAAACAAGGCAGATGATACTATAACAGTAAGAAACATAAAAACACATACATAACTAGCATCACAGTTTAAAAACAAATACATTTTTTTTAAGGTAATCAACATATTAAAGGGTGGATATTTTTATTTTAGTCTTACCTCAATTTCGATGATATCGTACTGCAAAAAAAAAAAGAAATAGGGTTAATTAAAGCTGGTTTGCATTTTTCAATAAGAAATCAATGATGTTTTTCAACCTACAGAGCTCTTAGTCAGGTTTACCTAAAGGGGCTGTTGCTGTACTATTGACCCACAGCTTCATGATTAGTAAACATAGCTCATCGATCACCTCATTGCGTAACTTTAAAACCGGGACCGTTACTTAACAGTATCACTAACACTGTTTTTGAGAATGCCACCTGAAGAAAGGAAAGACTCACCAGCCCATTGGAAGGTCTCAACTTGGAGTCCAGTGTGATGACTCTGAAATGCACTGAGAGAAATAAAGAGATATGAGCGAACTTTTTCTTAAATGTATTCTGTAATATGGAAACCTGTCTTTATACAGCGTGGTACTGTAGTGTATACAACGTCATAGATCATCAACTCAAGGTTACCTGTTTGTCCAGGGAGGTAGATTGGTTTATCTGTTTGGACGAATGTCTTTGGATGATAGACTTTGATCAGGACTTTCCTGACTTCTTTTGAGTGATAAGTGTTGCCTCGTACCTCCACCTCGAATTCCTGCACGTCTTCATTCTTCACTAAAGGAACCTGTGACAAAAACATATTTTATGGACACGGTGAGAAAATATTTTACAAAAAATAATAATTCATGAATATATAAATGTTTTTGTTTGTGATTTGTGCTTTTGTTCATAAATCTGTGTGTGTGTACTGTATGTGTTGCGTAATCCCATTGAGGTCCTAAAGTTGTATTTTGATAAACACATTATTAATGAATGAAATGATAACAATCTTGAGAGCTTACCTTGAATTGAGTATGTTATGTGCCAACATACCTTTCTCATATAAACTAATGTTACTGTTTCATTAATGTTAAAGATATTTATTTATCATATAAATTAATGTTACTTGTTTTATGTATATGACAAAGGAACTTTTTCCATACATGCTCACGATAATTTAACATATTGGTCTAAGCTTTTGTGATTTTAACCCGGACTGCCTGTATATATTCTGGGAACACACAATTAATTTCACACTAGCTGTGTGTGTGTTACGTAATCCCTGTTATAATTCTAATGTGGCTCACCTTAAATTGAGTGCAGCTATGAAAGTCCTTGTTGGACGTCTGTGTGAAGAGGGTTGTATTCTCCTCTGAGGACTTCAGAGTGATGGTCATGACCAGAGTCTCGTTGGGCTGCAGGAGACTCGCACAGAACTTGGTCACAGCCCCGGATTCAAGAGTTGCAGGAATGGCTACCATGTACTGCCTGCAGACACAGAAACATACAGCAGAGATCTCACTGGATCTGACATGGAAGAAACTACAACCGGCAGCAACAACTCCCAAAGATTCATGTTTAATAAATTCAACCACAGGCTTATTATTTTTCTCAAGACAGTTCAGGTAAACTTACGGTCCTGCCTCTGCTCGGCCCACAAACATCCAGCTGAAGAAAACACAAAGGGTCCACGTCCACATCTGACACCCAGGGAGACCCATGGTTGACTGAGATGATACTGGTGAGGATGAGCCTGAGTCAGCATCTTTTAAATGGCTTCTGCTGGAGAAATCCACCCCCACTCCACGCCCACACCCATCATGCAACTCTTCTATTGGAATTCCAGGTATCCCATCAGTCAATCATTTGTAGACTTTGTGTTGTTTAACATAACCTGTAAGGCTGAATGCAATTTCAAGGGTTTAATCGGGCAAAGGGTCATTCCACTTATAATAATGAAAATGTCTTTTCTACAGAAAATCCTATTGTTTTACCTTCTCGATTTAAGATGATGCACACACTTTTTAAGCATTCCGTTCTGTGCATTCCTTGCATGGTGACACAGGAGTTAAATTGGGCCAAGGCCGTCCGGGGCTCACCCCCAGCACATAGGCCTACCCCTCTTCTATGTTACCATCGCCAGGTCATTTTGCTGCGCGTTGCCTCAAAAATATAATTGTAATATATGTTTTAAATAATTATAAACATGCTAACGTTACTTTTTCCATATGAGCTAATGTTACTTTTTCTTATATGCTGATGTAACTTTGATTCCTATGTGCCTATGTTACCTATGTATGTATGCTAACTTAATAATTTTTCATATGTGCTAATGTATATTTTTCATATATGCTAACGTAACTTTTTTCATATCAGCTAAAGTTGCTTTGTCATACATGCTAACGCAACTTTAAATATTGCTATTAATAAAATATAAATAATATATTAAGATTAAGACATTATCTTTTATATGTAAATAAGGTTCCCTAGTGCATCAAAAAAAGATCAATATAGAGCTTGTTTATTAAAAAAAAATAAAAACCCACTTTAATCCCTGGTGACAATGCCAGAAAGTTAGGCTGGAGTCAAATATTCTCTTAAATGAAGCCGACATATCAGTGACAGTAAGTTCTGCAACATTGCCCTTTACCCAGCGTGGGATGTTTGATTTTAGTCATGCAAACAGCTCTTCACCTGACGACAAGGGCCAAAGTAGAACATCTTTTCAAGTAAGTAAACATTTGTGAACTGATAAAATGTGTTACAACACAATAAGTATTGCGCTTACTGTTTAAAGTAAATACTTTTTTTTAAATTTGCACAAGACTTAAACATTGGTATATATATATATATATATATATATATATATATATATATATATATATATATATATATATATATATATATATATATATGTATATATAGGGCTGGGCAAAGTTGAAACATTTTTACTGATTAATCGCAGGATTTTTCTGTGATTAACTGCGATTAATCGCATTATGCGGCAAATTCAATAATGAAGTAAAAACTAGTGTATTGCACGCTTTTATTTTAAAGTAATGTTATCAGAACAATATAACAGGCCCTCTGGAGGAACAGCAAGTTAACAACAGTATATAAATCTGTTTTCTTTTTTATGAACAGGTACCTGAAGAAACATTTTATTTTATCAGGGAACAACATAAACAGTCTGTTCAGTAGTAAGGCTCCCTGTGAGGGACTAGCCACTCCTTCTTTTGTCCATGTTCAAACAGTAACGTCAAAACAAATTCAGAAACATCAAAGCATGTGAAGCAGCACCCACAGTTCATCAATATAATGAACTGTGTAAGTAACTCTATGTGTTCTAAAATTAGAAACGGTTTGTCAATCAATTGTGTTGTTTTTGTTGCGTGTTTTTTGTCTGCGGTAAGCAAAATGTATCTGGTTTCCTGTTTTGAGGTAAGGTAAGGAGGTTTTATTTTGAAGGCGAAAAACGGAGTTGAAACGGAAGTCGTATAGTGAGCCGTTTAACGGCTAAAACTACGGTCTTTAAAGACAATCTGTCGGAGGGGTATGCTACAAACTGTAACTCTGAGATAACTTTTACAGGATGTGAGCTGTTGCTCAGTGAGAGCAACGCCGTCACTTGTTTAGTTCAATTCAATTCAGTTTATTTTATATAGCCCAACATCACAAATACAAGTTTGCCTCGGAGGGCTTTACAATCTGTACACATAACATCCCTGTCCCGGGACCTCACATTGGATCAGGAAAAACTCCCCTAAAGAGATAGTAAAAACCCTTTCACAGGGAAAAAAGGGAAGAAACCTGAGGGAGAGCAACAGAGGAGGATCCCTCTCCCCGGATGGACAGAAGCAATAGATGTCATGTGGCCAGAATGAATAACGTAACAGAGTTACAGCACATTACATGAATATGACAGAAATTATTCATATAATGAGTAGTAGACATGGACCGTGATCCAGATAACCACGATCCATGAAGCAGAGGGAGGTAGAGAGGAGGGCGGGAGGGGGGGCATCAGCAGGACCATGGCGGCAGGCAGGACCGGTTCCAGGCAGCCATGAATCCATGGAAAAAGAAAGTAGAGTTAGTAATGTGCATTGAAGAGACAATCAACATTACATTTAATTTAGCTGACGCTGTACTGCCGGGGCGCGAAACTGCAACCCTCTGATTGAAAGACGGGCATGATAACCACTTAGCCACAGTCACCCCATCATTTATCCAGAAGAAGAGAAAGAAAGAGGAGAGGAGGAGTGAAAGAAGAGGAGAAGAGGAGCTCAGTGTATCCTAAGATGTCCCCCAGCAGTCTAGGCCTATAGCAGCATATCTAGGGGCTGGACCAGGGCAAACCTGAGCCAGCCCTAACTATAAGCCTGAAACAACCCTAAGTATAAGCGCTATCAAAGAGGAAAGTCTTAAGTCTACTCTTAAATGAGGTGACTGTGTCTGCCCCCCGGACTGAAAGTGGAAGCTGATTCCACAGAAGAGGAGCCCGATAACTGAAAGCTCTAGCCCCCAACCTACTTTTTAAGACTCTGGGAACCACAAGTAACCCTGCATTCAGTGAGCGTAATGCTCTAGTGGGGTAATATGGCACTATAAGCTCCTTAAGATATGATGGTGCATCACCAGTTAAGGTTTTGTAGGTAAGGAGAAGGATTTTAAATATGATTCTCGATCTTACAGAAAGCCAGTGGAGAGCAGCTAATACAGGAGTAATGTGATCTCTCTTCCGCGTCCTCGTTAGTACACGAGCTGCAGCATTCTGGATCAACTGGAGAGACCCAAGGGACTTACCAGAGCAGCCTGATAATAAGGAGTTACAGTAATCCAGAGAAACCATATAATCAGATAATTGATTTCTGAGGTGTTCTGGGCCGAGTAAAATAACTTCAGTCTTGTCCGAGTTCAGCAGCAGGAAGTTGCAGGTCATCCAGGTCTTGATGTCTTTAAGACACGCTTGAAGTTTAGCGACCTGGTGGATTTCATCTGGCTTGATTGACAGATATAGTTGAGTATCATCGGCATAACAGTGAAAGTTTATGGAGTGTTTTCTGATAATATTGCCTAAAGGAAGCATATATAAGGTGAATAAAATTGGTCCAAGCACAGAATCTTGTGGAACTCCATGACGAACGGCGGTGGTCATCGAGGCCTCATCGTTTACAAATACAAACTGAGATCTATCTGATAAATACGACTTAAACCAGCTTAATGCTGTACTTTAATACCAATTGGCTGGTCTAGTCTCTGTAATAAGATGTCATGGTCAATGGTGTTGAATGCTGCACTAAGGTCTAACAAGACAAGTACAGAGTCAAGTCCCCTATCTGATGCAACTAGAAGGTCATTAGTAATTGTCACTAGTGCTGTCTCTGTGCTATGATGCTTTCTAAATCCTGACTGAAACTCCTCAAATAAACTATTGTTATGTAAAAAGTCACACAACTGATTTGCGACTACCTTCTCCAGTATCTTAGAGAGGAAGGGAAGGTTAGAGATAGGTCTGTAGTTAGCCAACAGCTCTGGATCGAGAGTGGGCTTCTTAAGAAGAGGTTTAATTACAGCTACTTTAAAAGACTGTGGTACATGACCCATTAGTAAAGACCCATTGATAATATCAGGTAGAGGAGGTGCTAATTAAAGGTAAAACTTCCTTAAACAGCTTCGTCGGAACAGGGTCCAGGAGACAGGTTGAAGATTTAGAAGTAGAAACCATTGAAGACAGTTGGTCCAGGTTGATGGTAGAAAATCCATCCAGACACACAACAGGGCCCACAGCCTCCTCCATGGCCATCCCACCTGAGGATGGACCGGCAGTAGTCGAGGGCAGGAGATCACCGATCCTGTCTCTAATAGCCATAATCTTACCATTGAAGAAGTTCATAAAGTCATTACTACTGAGGTCTATAGGAATACACGGATCCACCGGAGCTATGACTCTCAGCCAGCCTGGCCACAGTGCTAAAGAGAAACCTAGGGTTGCTCTTGTTTTTCTCTATTAGTGATGAGTAGTAGGCTCCTCTGGCATTACGGAGGGCCTTCTTATATTTTCTCAGACTATTCCGCCAAACCAACCGGGACTCCTCCAGACCGTAGTGCGCTCCGTTTCATACAACTTGAGTATTCTCCTGACGACGGCGCATCTGGAGGCTCATACGGGCCGTCATGTGTTGCGATTCTAAGGACGCTGGTGGCTGCATCAATGCTGTGTAACGTAAAGCCTCCCAATGCAAAAAAAAACAAAACATGCAGTTAACGCATGATAAAATAATTGTTGCCGTTAACCCTCTGGGGTCTTGCTGACACTCTGTGGAGTCTGTGTGGAGCTCTGCCTTTCACCGTGATTTGCCAATTCAGGTGCCTGTCGACATTTTGTGTGAAACTACCAATGAACAGGAAGTCCCTAAGGACCCACCCACCCACCTACGCTGCAAAAAAACACTGTTTTTTTGTCAGATAGACAACACACTATCTACTGAAACCAGCAAAAAAAAAGTGTTTTCTGGTAGTGTACTGCAAGAAAACACAGAGAGATGACACCTCTGCTCCGATCAGCTGTTCACTTTTACTCTGCACGAAAAACGCTAATAAAACATTTGGTATTAGACATTTATTTACCGTAAACGTCGGGTTACGCGCCCCTACTACCTTCGGTCGATGTCCCCGTTAGCTCCCCGCTGTAGCCAGCTGGGGCTCCTGCTAGCGCTCCGTCACTTCCCCGCTAACTTCCGCTAGCTCCCCGAAAACCACCAAAGGTAGCGGGACCAGGCTCGACACCCGACTTGGGCAGAGGGGACGCGGGCGGTAGCAGCAGCAGTGGCCGGTGGCAGCAGCGGAGAGCTAGCAGCAGCGAGAGCTAGCAGCAGCGAGAGCTAGCAGCAGCAATAGAATGAATGAATGAATGAATATATACTTTATTAATCCCCGAGGGGAAATTTGGTGTCGGGGTAGCAGCAACTTACAACAAAATAAATAAAAACAGCAGGATGAAAGATAAAAGATATATACTATAATAATAAAAATAATAATAATAATAATAATAATAATAAAATAAAATAGAAATAGCTGGGATTGTGCAAAATATATATATACATGTGGTTAGTCAGAGGATCTGGCAAGCGGTGATTTATTATAAAGCCGTAATGCCGTTGGCAGGAATGGAGCTTGGCATAGAGGATGTCCACGTGTGGCATTATCCGATGAAACAGTTGAAGGAAGAAGTTGAAATCAGGATCCTCCAGTAGCCTGATGTGGCCTCCTGCTTCTTGGCCCACTGTTTCATCAAGGACAGCGGTCCGCTTGGAAGATCTTGAAAACAACGCAGCAAATCCACCCAGGTCGGAAAAACAGTTTTTGACTTTGACTATGTGAGAGGTGGCCTGTTGCATTATGAGATTGAGCTGATGGGCATAGCAGTGGATATAGTGGGCATTTGGGTAGTCATCCTGGATTCTCTTCTGAACACCTGAAGTGGCACCCCTCATTACACTGGCACCGTCATATGCCTGGCAGATGAGTTTACTTTTCTGCTCACCTGGGGATGGCAGCAAGGCGTTCTTTTAATGCCACGGCAATGGTCTCTGCTGTAGCTGGATGAACTCAAAGAAGCTTTCCTCCACATTAGCACCATTGATGTAGCGAAGCACAAGCACAAGTTGGGTTTGTGTGCTAATGTCCATGGTCTCATCTGCTTGGATCGATAGAAAATCGCTGCTTTGAACTTCACTTATGATCTGTTCCCTCACAACAGACAGCATACAGTCAAGAAGCTCATTCTGGACTGTTTTGGATGTTCCCTTAAACACAGTCGCGCTCTCGAGATGCTCTTTCAGTGCACTGTCAAGTGAGGCAACGACGTCCACCAAGCCACGGAATATCCCTGGGTTATCCGAGTTCTCGCTCTCATCATGACCACGCAGGGCCAACTCAAATGCACCACAGAACGTCACACAGTCCATTACTCTTGAGAGAATGTGTCTGTTTTTCCGAACTTCTTCGTTGTGTTTTCGAATGCCAATTCGGTATCCTTCGTCGAACAAAAAAATGCATTACTCACTGAGCATCCAGCTAACCAGCTCCGGTTAGCATATAGGCTTGAGGGTCCTCCCGCGGTCAATGCTTTGCTGCTGAATTTTTAAATCCGGACGTTCGGGTCCCAACTCTTTCAGCCTCTTCTTGTCAACATCTGATCGTGGATTGAAAGGTGTTTCGCGTAGAGATACCACAGAGTTTTCAGTCGCCATACTAACATAATCAAAGTCTCTGCTAGCTGTGTTGCTCGCGTAGCTACGTGGGAGCTATATGGGATGTGAGGGAATGATAAAGGTCTCTGATTCGACGAATAGTCCAACCACGTTGCAATAAGAAACAATGTCATTGGCTAGGGCGCAGATTTGTGCGCCCGAAGATTCACGTTTCATCCGCCAATGAGAAGCTGTCCTTGCCGCAACGAGGGTGAAATGTTTGTTCGCTGCCATAGACTCACATTTGGCTGGCGCCCCGACAGGGGGAGGGGCTTTTCTCAGTGATGATGAATGCCGATATATTATATTTGGTCACATTTAACTTAAGTGGTTGTTGACAGGGGTTTACGGTCTCCCACACACATTTAGCGCGTCAACACGGTATATTTCTTATTTTAATTATTTGGTATATAATGTTTTTTGACAGTATATATTATATATTTTTTCTTCTTTTGTTTTTTCATCGCAAAATTTCAAGAGGGGCGGCGCCCTAGCGACCTCTATTTACGCACCGCCACTGCTTACAGGCTATGTTAAACAACACAACGTCTACAAATGATTGACTGATGGGATACCTGGAATTCCAATAGAAGAGTTGCATGATGGGTGTGGGCGTGGAGTGGGGGTGGATTTCTCCAGCAGAAGCCATTTAAAAGATGCTGACTCAGGCTCATCCTCACCAGTATCATCTCAGTCAACCATGGGTCTCCCTGGGTGTCAGATGTGGACGTGGACCCTTTGTGTTTTCTTCAGCTGGATGTTTGTGGGCCGAGCAGAGGCAGGACCGTAAGTTTACCTGAACTGTCTTGAGAAAAATGATAAGCCTGTGGTTGAATTTATTAAACATGAATCTTTGGGATTTGTTGCTGCCGGTTGTAGTTTCTTCCATGTCAGATCCAGTGAGATCTCTGCTGTATGTTTCTGTGTCTGCAGGCAGTACATGGTAGCCATTCCTGCAACTCTTGAATCCGGGGCTGTGACCAAGTTCTGTGCGAGTCTCCTGCAGCCCACCGAGACTCTGGTCATGACCATCACTCTGAAGTCCTCAGAGGAGAATACAACCCTCTTCACACAGACGTCCAACAAGGACTTTCATAGCTGCACTCAATTTAAGGTGAGCCACATTAGAACCATAACAGGGATTACGTAACACACATAGAGGTAGTAACAAATTGATTGTGTGTTCCCAGAATGTCAACAGGCAGTCCAGGTTAAAATCACAAACGCTATAACCAATATGTTAAGCTATCGTGGGAGTGGATGTAAAAAGTTCCTTTGGCATATACATGAAAACAAGTAACATTAAAATTGATATGAAAAAATATATGTATCTTTAGCATATATGAAAAAGTAACACTGGTTTATATGAGAGGTTACGTGAGCATGTATGAAAAAGTAAAATTACCTTATTTGAAAAAAATACGTTAGTTTATATGAGAAAAGTTCCGTGAGCATTTATGTAAAAGTAAAATTACCTTGTGTGAGAAAAAATATGTTGGCACATAACATATTCAATTCAAGGTAAGCTCTCAAGATTGTTATCATTTCATTCATTAATAATGTGTTTATCAAAATACAATTTTAGAACGTCAAAGGGATTACGCAACACATACAGTACACACACACAGATTTATGAACAAAAGCACAAATCACAAACAAAAACATGTATATATTCTTGAATTATTATTTTTTGTAAAAGAGTTTCTCACCGTGTGCATAAATATGTTTTTGTCACAGGTTCCTTTAGTGAAGAATGAAGATGTGCAGGAATTTGAGGTGGAGGTACAAGGAAACACTTATCACTCAAAAGAAGTCAGGAAAGTCCTGATCAAAGTCTATCATCCAAAGACATTCGTCCAAACAGATAAACCAATCTACCTCCCTGGACAAACAGGTAACCTTGAGTTGATGATCTATGACGTTGTATACACTACGGTACCACGCTGTATAAAGACAGGTTTCCATAATACAGAATACATTTAAGAAAAAGTATCATTAGCTCATATTGAGAAAGTTATGTTGGCATACATTAAAAAGTAACATTAGTCTATAAGGTAAAAGTTATGTTAGTATGGATGAAAACAATTAAAGTTAGCATATATGATAAAAGTTACGTTAGCATATATTTTAAAAGTTACGTTAGCATGTATGGAAAAAGTTAGGTTATATGAAAACAGTGACATTAGCATATTAAAAAAGTTACGTTAGCATATATGATAAAAGTCATGTTAGCATGCCTGAAGAAAGTTACGTGAGCATATATGAAAAAAGTCATGTTAGCATATATTTAAAAAGTTACGTTAGCATGTATAAAAGTTAAACATTGGTATAAAGTTATGTTGGCATAAATTAAATGTTAACTGTTTTCCTGCTGCACCAGTTAAAAGCTTAGATCCCTACATTCTAGATCATATTAATTGTGTGACACTATTTGCAATATTAATTAAAAATAAAAGCTTCATGTTGAATAATCTCTTTATTTCTCTCAGTGCATTTCAGAGTCATCACACTGGACTCCAAGTTGAGACCTTCCAATGGGCTGGTGAGTCTTTCCTTTCTTCAGGTGGCATTCACAAAAAACAGTGTTAGTGATACTGTTAAGTAACTGTGCAGGTTTTAAAGTTACGCAATGAGGTGATCGATGAGCTATGTTTACTAATCATGAAGCTGTGGGTCAATAGTACAGCAACCTTTAGGTAAACCTGACTAATCCATCACCTCCTAACACTAGTTTCTACTTTTTATGGTATGAATGTAGCCTAAGAGCTCTGTGGATTGAAAAACATCATTGATTTCTTATTGAAAAATGCCTTGCAGTTTTATACATTTAACTAAATTTATAAAGACTCTGTATGATGAGAGCAATGCAAACCAGCTTTAACAAGCAACATTTCATTTTTTTTTTTGCAGTACGATATCATCGAAATTGCGGTAAGACTAAAAGGAAAATATCCACCCTTTTAATATGTTGATTACCTTTTAAAAAAAAATCTGTTTTTAAACTGTGATGCTAGTTATGTATGTGTTTTTATGTTTCTTACTGTTATAGTATCATCTGCCTTGTTTACATTGTTATTTTCCCATGTAAAGTACCTTTGAGTTCAAATACTTAAACAGTTAGTTTTTTTAAACACCACACTATTGAATTGAATTGAATCAAACTATTTATTATGCCAGGGGGGAAAAGTGTGTGGTTTGGGATAAAAAAAAAAGGTGTTTTGGTTTACGACTTTAAACCACCAAACTTACGTCCTAGTTGTACCTGCCATCTCGTTGAGGAGAAGAATTTTCACATGAGGTCCTTATGTTTGAATACAAGTTCTTCACGTTCACGTTATTTGACAGGATGTAGACCACAACCGGATTGGACAGTGGCTGAATGAAACGTCCAACAGTAAGATTTTGCAGCTTTCATACGCCTTGAACTCTGAGGCCCGTGAAGGGAACTACCAAGTTATTGTGACGATTGGGTCGGATAAAATACATCACAACTTCAAGGTGGAGAAATACGGTGAGATCCTTTTAGTTTTTTTAACCTTCCATTTCAATCCATTTGTAATGAAGAAAGAATGCTAACAAACACATTTATTGTCCCCAGTTCTGCCTAAATTTGAGATAAAAATAAATGCATCCGATGAAGTAAGTATTGATCAGGAGGAAGTCAAAGCTGAAGTATGTGCTACGTAAGTAAGCTCTTTTGCTCGTTGCACTCTTAAATAATCTGAAACAGGTCCCGTTTGGGGAGTAAATGAATATTTTTATTTCTACTTCCTTCTCATCAGGTATACATTCGGACAGCCCGTTCCAGGCAGTGTTGAGGTCAAGATGTGCCGACCTCTAAATCACTACTTTATTCCAAGACCTTCATTCAACATTGATTCTCAGGCGGTGGACTTGGATGTAGTTACCCCATGCCACAGTGAGACAAAGCAGGTACGGTTGCTGTGGCGTCTGCTGAATAAATGTGCATATCAGGGTTAAGTTTCTTAAACCTGCGAGCTTTAAAATAGACTTCAGGAGGTTCCTCAGGGGTCATTACTAGGGTCCCTGGACATTTTAGTATTTACGTGTCTACATGTTTTTTGTATGAGTAAGGAGTAACAAGGGTGTTGATTGGGGGACATTTATTTTATTCAGTTTGTATTTGATCTTATTTCATTGTTCTTTCTAGGTGGACAACAAAGGCTGCGCCACGTTTATCTTCCAGATGTCAGCTTTCACAAGAGTTGCTCAAAAGGTGCTGCGAGATGAACTGCAGCTCCAGGTCAAAGTGGAAGAGGAGGGCACAGGCAAGTCATATAATATTCCATGTAATATGTATATGTGGAAGAGAGAGATAGTTACTCTGTAATGAAACAGTTGTAACATGGAGGCTTCTCATGCAGGTATTTCACGAGAACAAGAGCAGAAAATAACGATTTCATATGTGGTTGGAAAGCTGTCCTTCACCGACACGCCCAAGATTTATGAGCAAGGATCAAACTTGGAGGGAAAAGTAAGTGTCCTTCACTTCTTTGGCGTGATTTGAGACGTGGTGCGTTCTCGGTGATACGACTCTGTGCTTCCAACAGGTTCAAGCGGTTCACTACAACAAAACCCCCATCGCCGACATGCCGCTGTACCTGTTTGATGGTAACAAACGGTCATCACGCCGGCTGCAGAATCTCACAACCAACAGCGATGGCATCGCCTTGTTCTCAATCAGCACAGCTGAACTTGTGGGGGACCTCCAACTCCGTGTAAGTAGGAAGTAGCTGCAAGGTGCCGCCAAGTGAAAAGTAGCCATATTGGATCGTTTACAGTTGGAGGCAAAGTCCCGCCCCTTTCAGTGTCACCCATGGGACATCATCTTGGAAATTTTGTGAATTTAAATGATCATTTTTCTCTTCAAGAAAGTCTCAGTTGGTCGTCTGGTAATTGGTTACAAAAAATATATATATTGAAAACTGTAATCCAAATGGCGATGGCAAAATCGCTAAACTCAAGGCTTCAAAACATCAGGCCACAAACCAACGGGGGATGTCACCATGACTTACAACCCTTTTTGACGTGTCGTCTTTCTATTTACACATTTTAACCGTCATCTTAACAAAATGAAAATCTCTTGACGTGCAAAAGAAATAAGGTCCCATGGTGGTGAAACCTGAACATTCACTTTAACTGTAAAAACCTTCTTCCACCTCCATGAGCTTCTTTATAGAGTTTATTTTCTGCTCTCCAGGTGAGCAACTTGCCCAAATACGACTCCTCCGGTTACAGAACACCGTACTATGAGGCTGCAGAGCACAGCGTGTCGTTGTCCCGACCTTCAACTCCACACACTAAAACGGTCAGCTTCCTGGAGGTGAAGAAGAAGAATAACCCACTTCCATGTGACAAAGAAGAAGTCTTCAGCATCCAATACACGGTGGTAGGAGAAGCCCAGGGCTCTGTGGACGTGATGTATCTGGTGAGTGAAGTCTCTCCAACCGGGTCTCTAATGGAGACAACAAAGGAAGATGGTTTTAATTCAGATCACTGACAGCTGGCTCAAAGGAACCCGTTTAGTACCTTCAGATCACGTAAAACACAAACGTCTCCCACTAGAGCCGTGTCCCTTTTGGGCTGCCGTAGAAACACAGCGGTGCAAAGGTGGCGGACTGGGAACACAACCCGCTCCCTTCCCTTTGTAGATATTGTAGTGTCACAGGATGTCCCTAGGGCAGGCTTAATGTGGGGCAGTGCAAGAGAGCTGAAAAACAGCCACAATCAGAGGGTTTAAATGAAGGTCAAGGTATATTTTCCATACCACAGGCAACTCAGGGAAGTCCTTTAAATAAAAAATAAAAAGGTCTGACAATAAACATAAAGCATCCCGGAGGAGAAAGTGGTTCCTTAAACAAACAAAAAACTCAATACAGCAAAGTCCAGGTTATGAGGACCTCCTCTTCGTAGTCCTTTGTATTCTTTTCGTCCACAAAGGTGTCGGTTCTCCTACTGCTTGTCCAGCTCCTCCTACAAGTGCTCTCCCCTCTGCCCTTTATCAAGCCCTGCCTCAATTAGGTGCCCTAAGCACCTGTAGCTGGCTGAGTGATGAGGCAGTCTGGGAGATGTAGTGTCGACCAAGGCGGCCATTTTGTGGTGTAGGCGCTAATCTTGAGTGGGAATGTAGCGCCCCCACTACCTGTCCCCTTGTGATGCCACAATATAAAGGGCTTTTTTCTAAGCTAAATGCTAGAAAGAATTCTGCACAAGGTCACGAATACACTCAACCAGTTACATCCAATTCCTAAGACATAGCTTTATCTTTAGTTATTACACAAAATAAAACATAACAGGTTCTTAGTTTCAGGTGATTAGACGCTGATTAAGGTCTATGGTTATGGATATTGTTTTCCAATTAATCCCCCTAAATGTTCCACAATGTCCTTTAACAACACAGTAAATAACTACACATGAGAGCAGCAGACAGCTGCAATCTGCTGTTTTCTAAATCATTCCTTGTTTGCAGGTCTTAACCCGTGGAGCCATCGTCATGCAAGGAGTTAAACGGGTCCAAGTGCAAGAATCCTGTGAGTAAAACGACCCTTTAAGTGAGCAAATAGTTCAGTGTTACTGATGAAGGGAGGCAGGTGAGAGGCGATCGTGGCTCATAGGAGTTGCTTTGTTGTTTCAGTGAACGAGGGCGAGGTGTCCTTCAAGCTGATGGTGTCTCCCGACATGGCGCCAGACGTCCAGGTCGTGGCGTACGCCGTCCTCCCCAGTGAGAACGTGGTGGCCAACAGCGCCGACTTCTCCGTCGAGAAGTGCTTCGGTAACAAGGTCAGTGAAGGCATCACCGTGCTCGTCAGCTGTCAAAGTGCATTAAGTAAATATCAAATATAATCATGTAGATTAGAATGTAGTGTTGGTGATGAACTAGAATAAATCCAGATGTTTTCACATGAATATAAAATAGATATTAGAGATGAATTATGAGATGTTTAAATTCCTAACACGCTCTGAGCTCATTATTAGACTTCATTAACACGTTGGGGGCGGGGCCCGCTTCGAAGCGGGGCTATGATGTTCACGTTTTGATTAAATTCATTTCTTCGAGATAATATGGCACAGAGATATGGTTTAAATTCTACCGGAATCAGTAGACTTCAGTCACTTCCGCGTCCTTTTCTCGCGAGATCGTACAAGATTCATACAGCGAAATCCGAGCATCTAAACATGGACGTGTCATATGATGCATGCAAAAAGCTTCACTGAGTCTGAGGGGGAGAGCACAGGGGATTTTAGCCTAAGCAAAGCTATTTTTTGAGAGGACGACACAGCTTCATAGCCTGAAGGATACGAACAGGACAACGCCAAGCAAAAGGATCCATTCGAAGATGGGTAAGTGTATTTACTGAACTTTGCAATAGCATATTCACATTAGTAACGGGACCTGTAACCAGATAAAGCTGCTGCTAACACGGAACTAGCGGTAGCGAGCTAACGAGAGTTAACGGAGATAGATGACTACAGCGTCTCTATAAGACTCAACGGTGGGTAGTCAACTGTTGTCCCTATCACCGTTAACTTTCTTACAGTGAACTTAGTACGACTAGTAGTGTTGGACCTCAGTTACGTGTTTGTAAGGCTGTAACTACCGTTGTGCATGTTTAGCTCATGGCCTGAGCATAGCTGGATCTGTTAGCTTTAGCAACGTTAGCACGTAGCTACCTCATGCTGTGTCTGAGCATAGTCAGTGTTGGATCTTCCTTACGTGTCGGTGTGTAATCATTACTTTCTGTCAGTGAACTCATACTGACTGTATTAATGTATTTTACAGAGTGGATTCAGAGCTGTGAGGGTCCAGAGGGCAACATGTAGCATCGCTGCAGCAGCCTCCCTGTCCGTCTGCCTGAACACATCACCTAGCAGGCCGCAAAGCCAGCCACAGCTCATCATCCCCACCATATAATAATACATTTGGTTTTAGACATTACATTACATGTGTCTACCATTTTATTCATATATTCCACTGCTTTTGTGAACCTAAGACCTTTGGTAAACCAATTTCCATCACCAAAACCGATATACCACCTGAGTAAAGTTATGTTTTCACAACAAATATGAAGAATTTCCAAAATCAAGATTACATTTTTCAGCTTTAGTCATATATTGTCTTTACACTTGTGCCTTTGGGACAATGGTGCCTCATTATATAGATAGCTGAGATTGTTCTGTAATTTTGTATATACAATACATGAGTATGTATCATATGCTAGTGACTTTAAAAAGGGAAATTAAAAAATTATGTAAAATCGAGAAAATGACCACAGACCCCAGAGGATTAACACATTATGTTCAGTAAAATACACTTTGTGTCACGCTGCTCTCCTTGGTCAGACAGTGCAGCTGGTTGAGAGACAGGCGATTGGATCAGGTTAGGAACTCAAGTCTTCAGGGTCGGGATCCGGTTACGGCGCCTAGCCGAGCGAGGACGGCAATCGTAGCGCTGGAATGCTGCCAAGGAGAGCAGCGGGATTCACAACAACGCTGAATGTTGACTCTTCTGTCCCAGGTGTCCCTGGAGTTCTCTCCGTCCTCGGCTGTCCCGGGAGAGGAGGCCATCCTGCAGGTGACGGCTCAGCCCGACTCTCTGTGCGGCGTGAGCGCCGTCGACCAGAGCGTCCTCATCAAGGAGCCGGGGAAAACTCTGGACGCAGAGAAGGTAACTGCTGGAGTCGAACCACAAGAATCCATCTGCATCACTCGACTCGTTGTCCAGCATGCATTTTGAAAATGGAAATAGTTATGATCACATATGTGACGATGTGAAGAGTCTGCCCTCAGGATAACAGCCCTGTTTTGACAAAGAAAGTTCCACAATTCAGATCTTTCTAGAAAAACAAACATTTGTCGGGTTATAGCTTTGAAATATACCTTTTCTTTTTAGATATTTGACCTGTTGCCCATCAAAAAAGCCTCAAAAATTCCATACATGGTTCAAGATTCCGTTGAATGTTTGCGTGTGAGGCCGAGAAGATACATCATGCCGCACCCCAACGAGCAGAAAGAGGACGCTTATACCGTTTTCCAGGTACTTCCTGCGCACGTGTGAATGCACAATATCTATAAATCATCTGTTCTCGTATATTTTGTTGTTGCACATTTCAGTGACGCCTGTTTGTTGTTGGATCATCTAGAATGTGGGAATGAAGATGGCAACAAACTTGTTAATCCGAGTGCCTTCGTGCCTCCAGTACAAAGGAAGAGAATACCACCAGGGCCGCGGATATGGCCGTATTTAGTTTTGTTTTCTTGTTCTATGAAGTGACACGTTGCTGAATATTTACCAGCATTAAAAGGCTTCCTCTTGTTCTGATGGGATATGTTCTGCTATATTTTCAGGTTGGCATCACAGGTTAAACTCTCCTACTAAAGCCAGAATGAGCATGCAGTCTAGTGCTGATGCAGCTCCATCTAGTCCCTCTGCTGATTCACCAATAGAGACAGTCCGTACTTTCTTCCCTGAGACCTGGATATGGGAGCTGGTGGCTGTGGGGTGAGTTTTTGCACCACAGTCCTTCTTTCAGACTTCCTACACATAATTTAGAGACACTGCCCTTGAGACTTTTTCCATCTTCTTCAACCTGATAATGGCTCAAAGAGTTTGTGATGCTGAGAAAAATGTGTTCGTTAGGCTTAGCAGGTGTTTACGGTTCACCAGGGTATTTAGAAAACCCTCCACCAGAGGTCAGTCTCTACCATGGACCTTTGTTTAAGAATTGGATGCACTCGTTGGTTTGTGGACTGCAGTTTTGAAGACTTGAGTTTGGCATTTTGGCCGTCGCCATCTTTGTTTTTTATCAAGTAGAAGTGACACGAGAGGGGGGAACTAAATACAACTGAACGCTGAGAACGAGACATTTTTAGACAACCAAAATGTTACGTTTAACTTTGAGATGAAAAACCACTGAAAGAGTTCAAGTTGTAAAACATAAACACGACCATCTTCCAGAGCGAAAGACGTCATGGTGTATTGATGAAGACTTGAAACTAGAGACTGAGACCATAAATTCATCTCCGGTTCTGCAGAAGTCAAAGTCAAAGTCAGTTTTATTTGTCACTTCTTCCATATTGTGCAAACATACAGAAGACCTGAAATTTTGTTTCTCAACTGTCTGAAAATAAAGTGAATAGTGCAACATTAAAAAAAAAAAAAAAAAAAAAAAGAAGTAAAAAATAGACAACATATAACATATAAACATATAAACTAGACAACATATAACATATAAACATATAAACATATAAACTAGACAACATATAACATATAACCAACATATAAACATATAAACTAGACAACATAGCATAAACAGCATATAAACATAGTGCAGAAACATAAAGTGAATAGTGCACCAGTTAAGAAAAAGTAAAAATAGACAACATATAACATAAACAACGTATAAACAGTGCAGAAACGTATAAACATAGTGCAAAGACATATAAACATAGTGCAAAAACAAATTAGACATATAACATATAGTGCAAAACAAATTTGGAAACTATTTAAGTGTGCGTTAGTAGCAGCGGTCAGACAGTTTAGCAGCAGAGTCTAGATGTGGGAGTGGTGAGGTAGAGAGTTCAGCTTCCTGACAGCTTGGTGGATGAAGCTGGTTGACAGCCTGGTGGTGGAGCCCGGAGGCTCCGGTATCTCCTCCCAGAGGGCAGGAGGCTGAAGAGACCGTGTGAGGGGTGGCAGGAGTCGCTCACAATCGTGGTCGCTTTGCGGGTGAGGCGGGTGTTGTATATGTCCTGCAGGGAGGGGAGGGGGGGGAGTGAGGCACCAATGATTCTTCCAGCTGCATTCACTATGCGCTGCAGGGCTTTCCTGCTGTAGTCTGTGCAGCTTCCGCCCCACACAGTGATGCAGTTGGTCAGGATGCTCTCCATGGTGCCACGGTAGAAGGTGCACATGATGGGTGGAGGGCTTCCTGCTTTCCTCAGTTTCCGGAGGAAGTAGAGGCGCCTCTGTGCTTTCTTTGCCAGGGTTTTCGTGTTGACTGTCCACGAGAGGTCCTCACTGATGTCCACCCCCAGGAACTTGGTGCTGCTGACTTGTTCAATGTCAGCACCGTTGATGGTCAGTGGTGAGTGTTGGGTGTGGCCTTTCCGGAAGTCAACAACAATCTCCTTGGTCTTGCTGTTATTCAGAAGGAGGTTGTTGTCTCTGCACCACGTGGTCAGAAGGTTGACCTCCTTCCTGTAGTGGGTCTCGTCATCCTTGGTGATGAGACCTATCAGAGTGGTGTCGTCTGCGAATTTGACCATGTGATTGGTGCTGTAGGTGGTTTTGCAGTCGTGTGTCAGCAAGGTGAAGAGCAGTGGACTGAGCACACAGCCCTGAGGGGCCCCTGTGCTCAGAGTGATGCTGCTCGAGGTGTTGTTGCCGACGCGTACTGCTTGTGGCCTCTCACTGAGAAAGTCCAGCAGCCAGTTACACAGCGAGGTGTTGAGCCCCAGCTGGTCAAGTTTGCAGATGAGTTGTTGTGGGATGATGGTGTTGAACGCTGAACTAAAGTCTATGAACAGCATTCTCACATACGAGTCTTTTTTGTCCAGGTGGGTGAGGGCTGGGTGGAGAGCAGAGCAGATTGCATCCTCCGTGGACCGTTTGGCACGGTATGCAAACTGGAAAGGGTCCAGTGTGGGGGGGAGAATGGATTTGATGTGTGACATGACTAGCCGTTCAAAGCACTTCATTATTATGGGGGTAAGTGCCACTGGACGATAGTCATTAAAGCAGGACGGAGTGGATTTCTTTGGCACAGGTATGATGGTGGTGGCCTTGAAGCATGATGGAACAACAGCTTGTCTCAGAGAAGTATTAAAAACATCCGTGAAGACATCCTTAAGCTCCTCTGCGCAGTCCCTCAACACACGACCAGGGATGTTGTCTGGACCTGTTGCCTTGCGGGTGTTGATAGTGGAGAGAGTCCTCTTCACGCTGGCAGCAGACAGGCACAGAACCTGGTCATGGGGAGGAGGCGGAGTCTTGTGTGGACGAGTGCTGTTCTGTGCTTCAAACCGTGCAAAGAAGCTGTTGAGGTCGTTTAGCAGAGAGATGTTGCTGTCGCAGGTCTGTGGCGTGGGTTTGTAGTCTGTGATGGTCTGAATGCCCTGCCACAGGCTCCGTGTGTCTCTGCTGTCTTGAAAGTATATGAAGTATATGCTTCATGTGTTAAAGCTGCATTCTCTCTCCTGACCACCAGGGGGCGACTCCTCTGGTTGTATAGAAGTATATGCTTCATGTGTTAAAGCTGCATTATCTCTCACGTTGTTGTTCTTTGACTAATCTGTATCATGTCAGTCTGATGATCAAGTTCACCGAATGCGTCGATCTGCTGTTCCAGAGAATCTGGAGTGAAGGACGTGTCCCTCACCGTCCCGGACACCATCACCACCTGGGAGACGGAGGCGTTCTGTCTGTCTCCCCAGGGCTTCGGCTTGGCCCCCCGTAAGGAGATCACCGTCTTCCAGCCCTTCTTCCTGGAGCTCACCCTGCCCTACTCCATCATCCGGGGGGAGCACTTCGAACTGAAGGCGACCGTCTTCAACTACATGACCAGCTGCATCATGGTAACCCATGTTTTCACGTGGACTGATGCTAACACGCAGACTGATGCTAACGCGCAGACTGATGCTAACACGCAGACTGATGCTAACACACGGACTGATGCTAACACACAGACTGATGCTAACACACAGACTGATGCTAACGCGCAGACTGATGCTAACACGCAGACTGATGCTAACACGCGGACTGATGCTAACACGCAGACTGATGCTAACATAATGCCGCTTCATCGGCTTCAACACGGCGAACAAACAAATGAACGTCTGG
This sequence comes from Myoxocephalus aenaeus, assembly GCA_038501785.1. Taxonomy (NCBI): domain Eukaryota; kingdom Metazoa; phylum Chordata; class Actinopteri; order Perciformes; family Cottidae; genus Myoxocephalus; species Myoxocephalus aenaeus. The sequence goes on along the minus strand of JBAMJR010000119.1, from coordinate 617,209 downwards.
ACTCTGTGAAGTGTACGACGTAGTTTCACGGGCTGGCTTTTTTTTCTTCTTCTGCTAATTCATAACAATTTTGTGTGGATTCCCTCTTGACCAAACGGTGGTCTGCCGTGTTTTAACTCCACCTCTGCATCGTCTCAGATGTAGTGAAAACAGCACCAGGTTCTATCTTCAACTTTCACTCACGGAAAACCAAAAAGGAGTCGAGTTTAGTCGAGTCGAGCCGCCATCGGGTAGTAACGGCCCTAACGTGTAACGGCTCTAACGTTAGCTAACTACCAGAACAGCTGAGCCTGATTGGAATAATCGTAGGATTTCGGTCATGAACCAGTGTTTTTAAAATACATTGTTGTGTCTCCTGACCAGGTCACCGTGGCTCCGGTTCCCTCCTTAGAGTACACCCTCACCCCCCTCTCCGGTGACCAGTACACTTCCTGTTTGTGTGGCAACCAGCGCCGGACGGTGAGCTGGACGATGGCGCCCTCAGCTTTAGGTGAGCGCCGATCTCTCATCCACACTGGTGTCAAACGGTACGACCCTTTTCTATCTGGAATAAAACCTGTTTTTCTTCAGGGGTCGTGAACGTGACGGTGACCGCCGAGGCCGTGGCGTCCCACGTTTCCTGTGACAACGAGGTGGTGAGCGTGCCGGAGAGAGGTCGCATCGACACGGTCACACAATCTCTCATCGTGAAGGTCGGTACTTCTAAACAAGACGACTCAGTAAAAGTTCACCCAGCAGGCAGGTGGGAGGTCTCAAATGATTTATTCCCTCTCAGGCTGAAGGAGTTGAGATGTCAAAGACCTTCAACTGGCTGCTCTGCCCCAAAGGTCAGTGTGTTCACAGCAAGCATCACATCACTGCTGCAGGTCAGGAGGAGGCGTGTCGACCGCACAACACACATGTTGCAGGTCGCTCATTTATTTAATGTTTAAAGTGACAGTGAGGAACTCTTGTCTGGTCCTGAACCAAACTTAGTCTTGGTCCTCTCTAGACCTCCATCAGTAAACAGACCAGATAGAAGATGGTCTGGTTCTATGGAGTTCTTCTTAAAGCTCCTCATCCTGAGCCACCGGTGGCCTCCAGCAGAGACCATTCCACCGTGGACAGACCCAGGGAAGGGGGGCACGGGAGAACCAGAACCAGGACTGAGAGGATCAGACTGTCAGACCCTGCTGCAGTAAAATGAGAGGTTTTCTAAAGGGACCCTGGTGCTCAGAGACACTACCTATTTAGTCCACAGGGGGCGACAGAACTAACACTACATGAAAGTTCCTCGTTGTAGCTTTAAATACAGTTCATCAAGCATGTTGCATCTTATTTCCAGTCAGACCTGTTTCAGTAAATGATCCGTTAAATCTAAATGACTCTCTTAAAAAAATCTTTGTTTGATTGCTGAGCTGTTTGTTGTCCACAGGAGAGGCTTTGAAGGAGGAAGTCGACATCCAGCTCCCCGAGGACGTGATCGTTGGATCAGCCCGTGCTTCAGTATCTGTCCTGGGTAAACTACTGAATACATTATGTTGGAGCTCTGCTGTAAACCAAACAAATCTTTATGCTTTCAAATGACCGTCTGAGATTAAAGGCGAGCAAAGAGAGACTCTCTTTCGTAGATACTTGAAAACAACCAACTTCTTAATGAAATAGTAGCAAACTAATTCACTAAATGAAATGAATGGTCATTTTATAATAAGCATCATTCTGGCCAGATAACAAATTGTATTTACACTTTTTATTATCTGTGTCTTCAGTAAAATCAGATCTCAGGTCAGTTACATGTTCAGTCTTCGTGAGTCGGTGTGTTTTTTTGGTGCAGGTGACATTCTGGGCCGAGCCCTGAACAACCTGGACGGGCTGCTGCGGATGCCGTACGGATGTGGGGAGCAGAACATGGCGCTCCTCGCCCCCAACATCTACATCCTCCAGTACCTGAGGAACACTCAGCAGCTGACCTCGGCCATCAACGACAAGGCCACCAAGTTCCTGACCAGCGGTGAGTCTCCGGTCGCTTTGCAACAAACATTTAGGACCTTAAATTATGACAAATGTGCCAACACAACAGCTTTTCTTTCCCCTAACTTCCTGTCATCAAAGCAATCAAGCCCCCAAAATGTTTCTCTGTGACGCAGGCTACCAGAGGCAGCTGAACTACAGGCATGGCGATGGCGCTTACAGCACCTTCGGATCAGGAGCGGGGAACACTTGGTGAGAACGTTGACGATGGATCAATGAACGTGACGGTTCTTCCTCTCCTCTTGTTTAATGTCTTCTTCCTGCTCAGGCTGACCGCGTTCGTGGTGAGATCGTTCACCAAAGCCCAGTCCTTCGTCTTCATCGACCCCAAGACGATCGAAGGGTCGGTGGTTTGGCTGAAAAATAAACAGCAGAAGAACGGCTGTTTTGAAAAGTCAGGAAAGCTCTTCAACAACAGGATGAAGGTAACTGAAGTCCTGGAGGAGTTCGTGTGGAAGTGACTGAGGATCACTGAAGACGCTGAAACATTCAGTCGTAACTTTAAACATGAGATTGTAGAGTTGGGAAACAGCGAGACAGTAGACGTAGTTGCAGTCGAGGTAGTTTACTAGAACTCCACATAAAATGTACAATACTTGTGCATCAAGACAGCGGCAGCGCAACAACCCACAATTCCCGGAAAACCGAAGCCCCTAGACTCCGAAACCCCCCAGCTCTTAAAGGCACAGTAGCTCTTAGGTGAATGTCTCTCACAGTCCGTATGTGGGTCACCACACAGGCCCCATCAGAATTCACCCAACCAAAAGTGCAATAGACGAAAGTCAGTGCACAGAGTCTGACTCAAAAAGGCAAAGTCAACGTGGCGGGGGGTGGACCAAACGGCCGAAACGGCTGCGCTTCGCAGCAGGGGACTCCAGTGGGGCCGGGGCAGGGACAGAGGTCGGGGCAGGGGGTGGGGCTGAAACAGGGGGCGCCCCCGGCGCCCATAGCCGCTAACGAGCGCCGGCCCTGTCGTTTCCCTGTGGCTTGAAACTGCATGGCTTATGGCACTGCTTGGCCTTGGCCCCAAACCTGGCATGGTAGTAACAGAGCTCGTCGTCGGGTTGGCGGCGGGCCGTCACCGCAGCCGCAGTGTCTGTATAGTCCTCCATGGGCGGGGGCGGGGTGCCCTGGTGGGGCAGCAGGGCATGGACAAACTGCTGCCGGTTGGCCAGGAAAACCCTGTCTGCTTCAGCAGCCAGAGTGCGATAGTCCTTGGACGAGGCGAGGGGGGAACTGGCCAGTGCCGTGCGTACAGGCACTGGGAGCTGCCTCAGGAAAATGTGCGTGAAAAGGAAGGAGGGATCAGCCGATCCTAGCACGGCTAGCATTTTTTCCATCATCTCCGACGGCCTGCTGTCGCCGAGGCCGTTGAGGGAGAGCAGGCGGTCCGCCTTCTCCAGTTCAGACAGTTCGAAAAGTTTCAGAAGAAACGTCTTTAGTGCTTCGTATTTGCCGGCAGCCGGTGGAGCCTCCAGCAGCATCATCGCTCGTGCCGTCGTCGAAGCATCCAAAGCGGCCACCACGTGGAAGTATTTCGTGACATCCTGATTTATTCCTCTGAGCTGGAATTGGGCTTCTATGTGCTGAAACCACGGTCGTGGGTTATGCTGCCAAAAGTCCGGCAACTTGACGGTAGCGGCGTAGACGTTAGCCATATCGTTAATATCGTTAGCACCGGCGTTCGGTGCGGCGGGAACGTTAACCACGGCGACGTCGTTTTCGTTGTCGGACATGACGTATTCACTCACGGGGTCACCAGTGTAGAGTTGGGAAACAGCGAGACAGTAGACGTAGTTGCAGTCGAGGTAGTTTACTAGAACTCCACATAAAATGTACAATACTTGTGCATCAAGATAGCGGCAGCGCAACAACCCACAATTCCCGGAAAACCGAAGCCCCTAGACTCCGAAACCCCCCAGCTCTTAAAGGCACAGTAGCTCTTAGGTGAATGTCTCTCACAGTCCGTATGTGGGTCACCACAAGATCATTGTTCCTCATGATCAGAGATCAGAGACTAGAGAAACATCCTTGATGTCCTGATCACATGTTCTACTCGATACTGGAGGAGAAACCTTTATTTACTCTGTGATGTTAAGGTTAATCCGTTACTCCACGAGTTATCCGCAGTGATCAGAGTGATCTGAGCGTCTGCTTCCTGTTTCCTCTCTCAGGGCGGCGTGTCTGACGAGGTGACGCTCAGCGCGTACATCACTGCTGCCTTCCTGGAGATGAACACGTCCGTAGACGTGAGTAGAAACCATAATATCATAACTTCAGGTCAGAAGTTTCCTCACAATGATTTTACACAAACCAAGAACTTTACACGCCAAGAAGGAAACATGAAGTTATGTTGTTTAACAATCTGTCTGGTTAGTTAGTTAGTTTGTTGATTAGTTAGTTGGTTAGTTGGTTGGTTGGTTGGTTGGTTACTATTTGGTTAGTTGCCTAGTTAGTTTGTTGGTTGGTGAGTTAGTCGGTTAGTTAGTTGATTGTATCAGCTAGTTAGTTGTTAGGTAGTTATACGTCTAGTTAGTTAGGTGGTTAACTAGTTAGTTGGTTGTTTGGTTAGTTATTAGTTGAGTTAGTTAATTAGTCAGTTAGCTAGTTAATTGGTGAGTTAGTCGGTTATCTAGTTGGTTGAAAGCAAAGCTTCATAAAAATGTCAAGTTCACACATGTTAGTTAGTTAATTGTTGGTTAGCTAGTTAATTGTTGGTTAGCTAGTTAATTGGTTATTTGGTTATCAGTTAGTTAGATGTTGGGTAGTTAGTAGTTGAGATAGTCAGTCGGTTAGTTGGTTGAAAGTTGGTTGAAATCAAAGCTTCATAAAAAGATTAAGTTCACACTAAATCTGGTTTAAGGCCTCATTTGATATTTTGAACATTTGTTGATCAGTCAGGTTGGTACTGGTTAAGTACTGGTTAAGTACTGGTTAATACTTACAGAATGATTGCCTTCATTAACGGAAGTTCTTTGTCTAAAGATTTGCTGAATATATGAATTTGTTCACACAAAATAGAATAAACTTTCTGTGCAGACCAATAAAAGGAGTTGAGTCCTGAGGTCATTATTTATAATCTGATCCAGGACCCTGAAGTGAAGAAGAGCCTGTCTTGCCTCAGAGAGTCTTTGGGCGACCTCAGTAACAGCTACACCACGGCTCTGCTGGCGTACGTCTTCACCCTGGCAGGAGACATGGAGGCCCGAGCTCACCTTCTGAAGCACCTGGACTCGGTTGCCATACAACAAGGTGAGTAGGGAGGCCCTCCGAAACTCTGCTCTAAAGGGGAACCGGTTCTACATGAGGAAAAACCTGGAGTATTGATGAGGTCCGGAGTTAACGTTAGTGACATCATACGGAGTCTGATCACAAGATGAGGGCTAATCAATGAGAGATAATCACTGAGATCATTGATGAGCTGAGAATAAAGTTTAAATGTTTAGAACTCAAGAAAGACATTTTGTTTACATACAAGAATAATAATGAAATGTGGATTCCTTTCTTCATTAAATGTATTTTTTTCTTACACTATAATCGAAAAGAGCCAATAAGAGTATTGATACGAGTTATAGTATCCATAACATCCTAGTGATACCCGTCCCTGATGGAGAGTCGTCCTCCTGGAGGAAATCCCTCTGGTCTAATCGCTGTGAATGTAGTTGAACTTGTTTGTTTTACGGCTGTTTTCAGGAGGTTTCCTCCACTGGGCTCAGACGGCATCAGACACGTCGGCCTCTCTCTCCGTGGAGATCAGCTCCTACGTCCTGCTGGCTAAACTCAGCGCCTCTCCGACCACTGAAGACCTGGGCTACGCCGCCCGCATCGTCAGGTGGCTGGCCAGCCAGCAGAACCACTACGGCGGCTTCTCCTCCACACAGGTAGGGAAGACAGGACCGTACAGATGGACGGGGAGGTGGGACTCCTGCTTGTTAAAGCTGCTGCATGCATCAACAACAGCAAATACATTGAAGCACATGAAGATCTCTTTGTTCCTGTGTGTTGTAGGACACAGTGGTGGCTCTTCAGGCTCTGGCTCTCTACTCCGCTCTGGTGTTCAGTCCCGGCGGTTCGAGCACGGTGACGGTCCAGTCTCCCAGTGGCCAGCTGACGTTTGAGGTGAACCAGAACAACAAGCTGCTCTACCAGGAGACGGAGCTGCAGGACACAACAGGGAAGTTCAGCCTGGAGGTGAAGGGCACGACGTGCGCTGTGATGCAGGTCAGTGGTCACCACGTGCACGCCCACAAGCACTGCTGATGTAACCTCAGATTACACAAACCTACGCTTGGTTTAATCTGAGGTTTGAGGCACCTTTTTTGATTGAAAAAGAGAATAATCAGCTTCATGAAGTCGGCTGAGTGTGGTCCAGATTCCCAAGTATTACAAAAAAGGACTAAACTTAAAAATGCAAATGGCTCCATTGGCCAGATTGGCTTCATTGGCTCCATTGGCTCTAATGGCGCCATTGCCCGGGCAAATATAAGTAGCGAATGAAGATCTAGTTGAGAAGCATGTGAAAAACAAGACTGATGCATCATGAATTTGAACATATTTTGACTAAAATGAATTCCTGAGATTCTTGTTCGTGGATATTAAATCTCTCTTGTGCACCTCTTTCTCAGATTTCTCTTGACTATAACATCCCGCCTCCCGCCGATGTCACTACTCTCGGTGTCGAGGTCACACCCAAAGCCAACTGCACCAGCAAAAGACCCAAAATCTCTCTGATGATCAAGACTCTGTGAGTAATCAGCAAGCAGATCCACGTTACAGAAGATCACCGATGCATCTACCAGCTCAGTAGCTGCGTGGGAGAAATGTTCATAAGTAAGTTTTTATTATGCTTGTATTACAGATACAGTGGAGAGGAGAACATTACCAACATGGTGATCCTGGATATCAAAATGCTCTCTGGGTTTGTCCCAGACCCAGAGTCTCTGAAGAGCGTGAGTTATTACATTAACGTTCACCTTCAGGGTTCATCCACACGACTCTGTTTGCTCTCTGTCCAGACCATAGTCTGTTCATACGGAGTGGACGTAGTGGTTGTGATGTCACTCAGGGGTTTGTGGGTGTTTTGAAGGCTTGTGGGGAGGTTTGTGTGGATGTAGCCTCAGTAGAAATGTTAAAGTGTTCAGCTGTTGTTGATGACTGTCGTCTCCTCGCAGCTCAAACGTGCCGTGCTGGTGGATCGAGTGGAACAGAACGGGGATCACGTCCTGGTGTACATCGAGGAGGTGAGAGGAGAACCCACAGCCAGGAGAACCAGAGGCGACGCTCTCCGAGAGTCGATACTCACGGTGTCGTCTGTTTCTCTTCTCTCAACAGTTGGCAAAGGACACGCCCATCTTTTACAAGTTAGACCTCATACAGGAGCTCCACGTGCAGAACCTGAAGCCGGCCGTGGTCAAGATCTACGACTACTACCAGCCGAGTAAGACCTGAAGAACCAACGACCTCAGAGTATTGACTCCTAGCAGTGCATGTGTTGATCAATCTCTCTTCTTCTTCCTCTTCTCTCAGGTGACCAGGACGACACCGAATACTCCTCCCCTTGTGCCACAGGTAAACATCCTGTCACAACATACGGAAGAAGCACCGCTTAAAATGTTTTATTTTAAAATATAAAACGTAATTTAGCCCAAAACATAATTTTTCATTGCAACCTCAAAAAGTGTGCACAACCTTTTGGAAATAAATCAATAGATTATTATAAATGTGGCAATTTTTTAATTAACAATCACATTAGCAAAAAAAAAATTATTGTATGTTTTGCAGCTTGAAGAGGGAAGTGGGGTCAGTCCTGATTAACACCATGTCTACAGACAGTCATCACATATCTGCCTGTCAGTGTTCTGCTACAATCCTTTATGATGGACAATAAAGTAATGTGTTGTGAAAATAGCTCTTAAAATTGTCTTTTGTTGAACTTTTCACATCGTTTCACCCCATCCCAAAATGAAGAAAGCTTTTATCATACATGCAAACTTGTCACCTTTCGGCGAAAATCACCGTGAAATGAAAATATGTCATCCACATGAATCGTGTAGATCCGAAGAGTTTGGGTTTTGGGGAGGGGGTGGTCAACTGGCTGCCACGTGTTTCTGAGATTGGAGTGACACACGGAGAAAAGCTGATGTTGTGATCTTCGCAAATAGAACATCTTTGATGTGACGTGTCGAGTCTTGGCCAATCAGCGTTAAGATGTCTACAGCGGCTTCATTTCCCTCCCGCCAGTTTTTTAGCTAGTCAGCTTGCTAACACGCTAGCTAACGCTGTTGGGAGAGACAGCGAGTGCGATTACTGGCAGCGGCGAGTCCGTGGCAGCATGTGAGAGGCGTCACGGTGCAGGAGAGCGGCGAGTCAGCGGCACTGGCAGCTCTACCTACCGACACCTGACTACATATAAGGAAAGGACAAGTGGAGATTTTATCCAACTTGTATTTTAATAAAAAAACAAGTCAATCCTTGTAGTAACTTTAACGCCCTCGATATATAATAAAATAGCTGCAGTTTGTCATGAGGAGGAAGCCATCGTAAAGTAATTTACTATAATAGTGTTGTAGCCCAATACTTTTTGTTTGTTATTGTGGTTAAATAAATGTAATTCATGGTGCTGTTAGATTGATACCAGACCGCTTCGTTTGTCTTTATGCAGGAGAGCAAACGTGCTTTTAAAGGTTAAACGCCAACAAATATGGAGTGAAGCAGAATATTTCATGAAATAAAATAATGTTCTGAATTCCTCAACATGTTGCTGGTTTTTATTCTCCAAGTCATCTGCAGCTTGAAGACTGATGTGTTCCCACTCACAGTTTAATAACTCTCCACTTCATTTAAATATACGTGTATTTTGTGTAGTTTCATGTCTGCTTGTGTATGTTTGTGATAAACCAGCCATTCATTACCTTGACTGGATTTTTCTCCGTTGATGAAGCTCGACTTCCTGTAGGTGGCGGTGTTGTCTTGTCTTCTTGTCATCACAGTTAGTTCTGTGATGACAAAAACTAGTGAGGTTTAGTTACCTCACTAGTTTTTGATAAATGAAGCTTTTAGTTATGGTCTTAACGGCTGTTAACGGGGAAACAAAACTCCATGAGACCGATCTCTTGAGAGCTCTGTAAGAGTTCAAAAAACCTTGGGTGATCGTGCGAAGAGAAATCCAGAATTCAATGCCTCAAATGAATTGATCTGCAGCTGACTGTGTCAAGCGGTGCCACTTGGTTTTGGCCTCTTACCTGGAGGGCGTGTGAAGTCTTTGCAACGACTTCAAACAGCCCAAACCACCTGGGCTCAGTCCACTTTCTCTTGTGAACTTCAAATCTTACCCAGTCACCTAGCTTGACTGATGGCATGTTCCCATCAGCTGGCACCTGGTGGGTTCCTGTAAACCTGTGAAGACAAAACTCAGAACTGATCAGATAACTTTTCAAAATGTTCTGACTCCAAATTTGGTCTCTTGAGATATCTTAGCTGATTTAGACTTCATGGTCTGATTAGCTCTCTCGACTATACCCTGTGATTGTGGGTGATTGACTGCTCCATGTGAATGTGTGATTCCTATAGCTAGCAGTGTTAGAATTTTTCGACTAAATGTCTTGTGGCCTTTTCGCTGTGGTTGAGTTTTGCCCTGTTGTACATCAATGGTCTCCTCCCTCCTTATATAGGCAAAAAAATATATATAGGCAAAAATATAGCAAACAATTTACTTGAACAGATGGATGCTGTCACTCGATTTACATTAGAGTGTTATGTACCGGACCACGGTGGCTGGACCCACAAGCAGACACAAGGCAGTTCGATTAAAAAAAGGCAAGTTTTACTGGCTTTCACATGCAGGACGTCAAAAGACAAACTCGCACAGGACAAGGAGTTGACACAGACTAAATACACAAGGGAATGAGACACAGGTGGAAACAATGAGGGCGGGGCTTACAATCACACAGGAGGGCGGCACACGAGGGGGAGGAGTCTGGAAAGAGAGACAAGGTGAGTGACAAAAATTTGCATATTTTGAAATGTGCACGCGCGCGTGTGCGCGTTGTCACAACCCAGCTCCAAGGCTGCAACAAAACAGGGAGACAGACGAGCAGCGGCCGACAAAAAGCTATTTATTTTAACAATAGGTAAGGAAACAAAGGTGCAAATCAAAAGACAAATGGTGACGTGTCAGCGACACACCGGGACGTCCTCCCCTCAGCAAGAGGCCTTTTTATGGCCAGGCCACACCGGCTCAGCTGTGGCTCGTCTCGGCTGACGACCCGCCAATCAGCACCTGTAAAGAGGATTGAAACAGTGACACCTAGGGCATGGGAGGAGGGTCGTCACGCCCCACCCCATAAAAACAAGGTTCCCATCAGGGATCCTGACATGGCGCAACAAAAAAAATATTCTGGGGCAACTTCTGTAGACTACCTTTGAACAGCACGCATCTCAAGCGCAAGGGGCTCTTGATAAAGCGTCAGCCACAATATTTTGAGAGCCTTTGATGTGGCGAATGTCTAAACAGTACGATTGCAGGAACAAAAAACAACGAATCAACCGACGGTTAGGGCAGGACAAGGACTGGTGAAACGTTATCGGATTGTGGTCCGTATAGACCACCAGAGGAACCCCAGAGTCAACATATACTTAAAAATGTTGCAGTCTCCATATAAGGGCAAGAGACTCTTTTTCTATGACCGAATAATTTAGTTGGTAGGCATTAAATTTCTTCGAGAAAAAGCTCACCGGACGTTCCACCCCATTTTCATCATACGGGAACAGCACAGCCCCTATACCTACATCACTTGCATCCACCTGCAACTCGAAAGGACGGGCCATGCAAGGCGCCACAAGGACGGGAGGTGAACACAGTACAGCCTTAACATTTTCAAAAGCTTGCTGACAAGAATCTGACCAGATGTACTTTGCTCTAGCTTTCAAGAGATCTGTCAGGGAAGCTACTACAGTGGAGAAATTGACAGAAACTGCGGTAGTAACCCACCAACCCCAGGAATCGCATTAGCTCTTTCTTGGTGGTGGGCACGGGATACTGCTCAATTGCAGCCACCTTCGCCTGTACCGGCCGCACCTGCCCTTGGCCCACTACCTTCCCGAGATAGGTGACGGTAGCCTTCGCAAACTCACACTTAGCCAAGTTGATAGTCAGGTTGGCGTCTTGCAGCCGATCGAACAGCCTCCTGATGCGGACGACATGTTCCTCCCAGGTATTGCTGTAGATCACTACATCATCAAGATACACCGCACAGCCGTCCAGTCCGGACACAACCATATTCATTAGCCGCTGAAAGGTCGCCGGTGCGTTCCGCAGCCCAAAACTCATCACTGAATAAGAGAACAGCCCAAAAGGAGGTATAAAAGCAGACACTTCCCGAGCTTGTTTTGACAGGGGCACTTGCCAATATCCTTTGAGTAAATCAAATTTACTGACAAAGTGAGCTGAGCCCACCTGATCCACACAATCCTCCATGCGCGGCAGTGGATAAGCATCGGGTTTAGTTACCCCATTTACCTTACGGTAGTCTGTACAAAACCGAGGACTTTTATCCGCTCTATCCACAAGTAAACAGGGTGATGCCCAGCTTGAAGAAGAAGGTTCCGCACTATTATTGTCAAGCATTTACTGTATTTCTTTTTCCATTACTCTGCGACACCTGGTAAAAATGCTGACGGATTGGCTGTGCCCCACCCACGTCAATGTCATACTCTATTAAATGTGTTCGAGTTGGCATGACACTAAAGAAACAAAAATAGTTGTTAATTAGAGCAGTCAACTCCATGAAATGCTCCTTTGCGAAGTGCCCAAACAAGGACTCCAAGTTACCCAGCGTTTCAGAATTATTTAACCGGCCCCGCAACATACTCTCATCAGGGCAAACCACCTCATCATCCTCATGTACCGTCAAATTAACCAGCGACTGTCTTCCCACAGTACCGTCCATTAGCACAGGTCTGACAGCCTGCTGTTGCCCACTTCTACCCGATGCAGAAGGCTCTGACCCACGAGTGTAATTTCAAGAGATTTACATGTCACATTTGAGTTTTCCTTCTCCGCTCTGGTGTCGACAACAAATAGTTCTGCTTAGAAACCTGACGCAAAACTGTGAACGGACCATGAAATTTTGCCTGAAATGGTGAACCCACAAGCGGCAACAAAGCAAGAACCTGATCGCCAGGACTGAACTGGTGGATCTCAGCTCTCCGGTCATATAGACGCTTCATTTTTTTTCTGGTCAGAGGCTAGACTCTCTTTAGCCTTCTCCCCGGGCAAGTGCAACCGATGATGGAACCCATTAATATAGTCGATCAAATTTCGAGGGGCTTCCGATTGGGCAACCGGATCATGCAGCAAAGTAAGTGGCCCGCGCACCGTATGCCCAAACACAAGCTTGTTCGGGCTAAACCCAGTGCTCTCCCGCACAACCTCTCTGGCAGCTAACAGCAACCAGGGAAGCCCCCCCCTCCCAGTCTTGATTTAACTCAACGCAATAGCCCCGCAACAGAGACTTAAGAGTTTGGTGAAATCTCTCCAATGCCCCTTGGCTCTGAGCATGGTATGCAGAAGCTTGATTATGTTTCACCCGGAGCTGCTTCAAGACTTGATAAAACAAATGGGAGGAAAAATTGGAACCCTGATCACTTTGAAACACCTTTGGAATTTCAAAGATGGAAATGAACTGCGTCAGTGCTTTAACCATAGATCTAGCAGTAATAGTGCGCAACGGATAGGCAGCTGGATACCTTGTACTTTGACACATCACTGTAAGCAAATAGTTACTTCCAGACTTTGGACGTGGCACGGGACCAACACAATCAATGATTAGATGCTCAAATGACTGGGCAACTACGGGAATTGGAGCCAGCTTGATGGTCTGGTTAGGCTTACCCGTCATCTGACATGTATGACATGTTTTGATATAACAAGACACACCCCTCTTCATTCGAGGCCAAAACAAATACCTGAGAACATAGTAGTACGTCTTTCGAACCCCCAAATGCCCAGATTGATCGTGCGACGTCCTTAGCGCCTCTTCCCAGAATTTGGATGGAACCACAACTTGAAAAACCGGGTTACCCACGAAGTTCTCTCCGTGCGGCATCCATTTTCTCACCAACAAAACATCTTGCAGCAGATAACCCTTTACAGCACTCTTCCCGTCGATCCTCGAGAGCACTTGGTCGAACAGCTCCCTAAACGCATGATCAACCTGCTGCTCAGCCGCCAAGTCGCTGCGGGAAACAGACAAAAAAGAATTGGGTGTGTACACAGAGAAAGCCAAACTCTCATCTGTGATAGTCTGCTTAACCTCAGGTTCTGCCTCTCCACGGCACTAAGCCCGGGTAACTGCGCAAGCTGTAAAGACACGAGGGAAATTCTCATCAGGTATCTTTAGAACCGAGGGAAAAGATGTTACTTTCGGAGGTGGCGGACCACAATGAATTAATTAAAAGCCCCTGTATCTCTCAGTATCTTCACCAGTACCCCGATATCACTCCCAGGCAGTGACACAAGACCAGCAGACACAACACCTGAGAAACCAATCTCTTCCAAGCTGCAATCTTATCCAGGTTCTGTTAGGATGTTGGTGTTGGGTGTCCCGTCTTGGTGTTGTGTGTCCTGTCTTATTGTGAAGTCCGTGTTTTGTGTGTTGCTGCACTTCCTGTTCCCGTGATTGTCTGTGATTGTCTGTCGGCCCCGTTCCCTGATTGTGTATTCCTTTCACCTGTGTTGCCCTCAGTGTTTTCCACCTGGTCCTCGTTACCCTCCTCTTGTATTTAAACCCTGTCTGTCTCCTGTCCCCTTGTCGGATCGTACTGTTTTTCCCCCCGTCTGTTACCCCTGTCGTGAGTAGTCTTGTCCCGGTCTGTTGGAGTTTTGTTTTTGTAGTTTTGAAGCCTGTCTTTAGTTTTGTTTATAGAAATAAATTTACTTTCAACCGTTGCTGTTGCGTTTGGGTCCTCTCCTTCCCCACACCTGACTCACAGGAAGGAAACACACACGGAGGAACTACGTGACTGACCGTTCGGACCGGATCAGCCAGTGCGGAAGGTTTAACATTCCCACCACCGAACCCACTGTTGGAACTTGTCCTAACAGGGCATTCAGCCTTCCAATGTCCCCTGCCCTTACAGTAATGACATTGGTCACTAGCCTCAACTGGCAACTGACCACGTGCGGCCCTTTACAGTCCACCCTGGCGAGGACCAACTCTTCCTCCCACCATTTCCCTATGGGTCGGAAATTACCGCTGTTTCCTCTGTACAGAGCATCGACCCGAGGCCTGCCCTCGCGATCCGCACTGTGCGTCAGCACATACTCATCTGCCAGAATGGCTGCTTCTGCCGCTGTCTTGACTTTACGTTCACTTAGATATGTAGCGATGTGACGAGGAACAGTATCTTTAAACTGCTCCAGAACTATCAAATCATACAAAGCATCAAATGAATGAACCCCCAGTGAAGTACACCAACGACTGAAGTGAGTGGTTAACTCCCTGGCAAACTCCATGTGTGTCTGCATCCCAGACTTCTCCCAAGACCGAAACCTTTGGCGGTATGCCTCAGGCACTAACTCATAGGCTCTTAACACTGCAGCTTTTTTTTTACTATCAGCTACATCGAGCGTGAAATACGCTTGCTGCGCCTTTCCTGTAAGAATACATTGTAAGAGTAATTTACGGTCAGCATCCAACCAGCCTCTACTCTCCGCTACATGCTCAAAAAGCAAGAAAAAGGTATCTGGGTCTTGTTAAAAAAATGGAGGAACCAACCTCAGATTAACAGCAACATCAAAATCCTGTGAAGGCCCATGACCATCCTTCACTCTCAACCTGCGCTCTTCTAGTTCAAGTCTTTTCATTTCCACTTGACAGAAGTGAACCAACAGGATGCAGTTTAGATTGGAGCACCCCCATTTCAACCAGATGCTTTTCATGTTCTCCTTCAAGTGCTTATCCCCCACATCCATCTGAAAATGCTCAGCAATTTTCACCAACTGATCTCGCGAACAACGTTCAAAGAACTCCTCCGATGGAGCTCTCAAGAAGTCCTCAACATTAGCCATGACAAACCCGAGGATTATTTCTTACTCGCCTGAACACCCAAAAAAAATAATTATTTTATTTTTTCACCAACCCGACAGCCACAGATCACATGTCCCATATACAGCCAAACATCACTGAAATCCCGTCCCTCTAACTGCCTAACCAGAGACTAGCTGAACTCCCCCCCTAGTCTTCAGGCGGGTATTCATGCACTTAACCCTTTGGGGGCGGGGCCCACGTCGATTCGTAAAACCAGATGTTTGAGTTTTTAATAAAATTATATCATCACAATAATACGTCACAGAGATATGGTTTCAAATCTGGCGGATATGGTTTCCACTTCCGCGTCTGAGCATCTAAACATGGACATGTATGAGGCGTGCAAAGCTTCACTGTGAGTCAGAAGATGCCAAGCAAAGAGTCCTGAGCAGAGCTATATTGAAGGGGACTGACGGCGCAGCTTCAGTGCCTGAAGGATTCGCTAACAAGGAGCTAGCCGGAGCTAACGGGCCAGATAGCTGGCTACAGCGTTTCTGTGAGACTGAACGGTGAGTAATCAATTGTTGTCCCTATCACCGTTAACTTTCTTACAGTGAACTTAGTGCGACTAGTCGTGTTGGACCTACATTATGTGTTTGTAAGACCGTAACTAACGTTTGTTTGTCGACGATAGCTTCGTAGCGTTAGCACGTCACTAGATAGTGCCGTGTTGGCTGTTATATTCCGTGTCTATGACTGAACGCTGCATAATCAACTGTTGTCCCTATCACCATTAACTTTCTTACAGTGAACTTAGTAAGCCTAGTAGTGTTGGATCTCCGTTAATCGTTACTACTGTAGTGTTTATGTCACGTTAGGTGCTCCTAACACGGCGCGAGCTAACGAGAGCTAACGGAGATAGCTGACTACAGCTATGAACGGTGGGTAATCAACTGTTGTCCCTATCACCGTTAACTTTCTTTCAGTGAACTCATACTGACTGTATTAATGTATTTTACAGTGGATTCAGAGCTGTGAGGGTCCAGAGGGCAACATGTAGCATCGCTGCAGCAGCCTCCCTGTCCGTCTGCCTGCCAACACATCACCTAGCAGGCCGCAAAGCCAGCCACAGCTCATCATCCCCACCATATAATAATACATTTGGTTTTAGACATTAAATTACATGTGTCTACCATTTCATTCATATATTCCACTGCTTTTGTGAACCTAAGACCTTTGGTAAACCAATTTCCATCACCAAAACCGATATACCACATGAGTAAAGTTGTTGTTTTCACAACAAATATGAAAGATTTCCAAAATCAAGATTACATTTTTCAGCTTTAGTCATATTTTCTCTTTACACTTGTGCCTTTGGGACAATGCTGCCTCATTATATAGATAGCTGAGATTGTTCTGTAATTTTTTATATACAACACATGAGTATGTATCATATGCTAGTGACTTTAAAAAGGGAAATTTAAAAATTATGTAAAATCGAGAAAATGACCAGACCCCAGAGTGTTAAGCCTGAAGGCTCGGTAAAGGCACCATGTACTGGGAACCGACCTGCAGTCTCGGATGTGCCCCCGAGAGAATTGTCCAAACATTTTTGGCACCACACTAGCAAAAAACAAAACAAAAAACTCCAAGGGAATCCGCTCTTAGGCCTAACAGGGACAGGAAAACAGCAGTTGACTCACTGTATACACAGGGCACGTTATCACCACACAGAAATAACAGTCAACTTACCACTCAACTGTCTCCCAAACAACCGGATTGCAAAACCCAGTCAACACAAGGCGCACAGCCGACCACGTGACACTACAACCTGAACTGCTACCACAACTGACCTTTAGCGTTCCACCGGATCAAAGAATGGATGAGCCCCCGTATGTCACCCGGCTACAAGGCTGCAACAAACAGGGAGATAAACGAGCGGGCTGCTAACAAAAGAGATTTATTTTTAACAACCAAACTAATCAAAGTGAAGGTATCAGTTATCAGTAGTGAAGTGCATGTATGGGTGTGTGGCAGTGTGCATAAAGGAACAAAGCAAAAGATAAGGCAGCAAGGGCGTCCACGTCAGCGACACACCAGATACAATAGTTTGATTAAAAGAATAAACATTTATATAGATGCCTGTATGTATGAATCCTTATATTTTGAGCGTCTTTCTTTTAAAAGCATATTAATTATTTCAAACTCAGCGTAAATTAATGACATGAACATATGAATATAACACATTTCCATGACTTTTCCAAAACTTTTGGGATTTAATTTTTTTCAAGGACTTTTCCAGGCCTGGAAATAACCGTTTTAAAATGCCATGACATTTCCAGGTTTTCCATGACCGTAAGAACCCTGCGTTAGTATTACAACATGCACAACACCTAGACATTTAACGGCACGTAGTTGGCTATGAGTATCACAGGGGCGGAGTCTTCCTCTTCTCCGGCCACAAAAAACAAGGTCCGGTGTGGTTGATATCTTGCTGAGGCTTTGTCTGACAGTGGATTTGGCACAATTGCTGGATTCTGTAGGTCGTAAGCTTTTCAGAAAGGTGCACCAATCATGTGTGGCAACAAGCTAGGGATATATAAAATTGATATTTTCATAACTTAGGGAGCTCTCTCGAGTCACTTTCGAGTCCTCTCGAGTCATATTTATGGTTTATGTTAATATGTATGGTTGTATTGTGTTATAAACATGTAACATGGACTTATATGCTCTTGTAAGGCCAGGCTGTGCAGTTTTTTTTTGCTATGTCACATCCGTGGCTCTGGTATGGATTCATGGGAGTATGAGAACTTTGAGAGTGAGAAAGACCTCCTGATGAAGAATTCTGCCCTCTGAGAACCAGTCTCAGAGCTAGAACCGGATTACTTTAAAGAACAGGTCATCTCATCAAGATGGCGTCCAAAAAGATCTTGCCTGGTCATGACCATCACTCTGAAGTCCTCAAGAGGCCGTCTGTTATGTAGAGCCAGGCCTGCAGACAATCAACATAAGAAGAAGTTACATACAACGCCAATATATATTGATTTATATATATATATATATATATATATATAAATATATATATATATATATATATATATATATATATATATAAATATATATATATATATATAAATATATATATATATATATATATATAAATATATATATATATATATATATATATATATATATATATTAGTGCTGTCATATTAGCGTGTTATTAATGGCGTTAACGCAAACCAATTTTAACGCCGTCAATTTTATTAACGGCGTTAAAGCATTTTAATTTTTCAATTATTTTTTTTCCGCGAGCACCACGCCGGATGTAGCTCAACCGGAACAATAGGCACGCCGTTTGGGCTTGGAAGCTAGGCTAACGTTACGGTTTGAAATGAATGAATGGTGAGCGCGATACGGCAAAATGAATGATATTCAGTGAACTGAGAACAGGTGCGCGTGCCAGAAGGGAGAAGAGTGAACACATTGAACACAGCAGGAGAGAACGCAACGTTAGCCAGCTAGCTAAAGCTCCGGTGGAACATTATTAGCTAACGCTACCGTTTTTGAGGAGGTAGATTTTGAGGAGAGGGGACTGACAAGGCAGAAGGTAAAGTGGTCCACCGTTCTATCAATAAGCAGACCTGCCAACCTGTACGCAATCTGCGTAGCGGATACGCATTTTGACGTCAAAGTACGCTGGTAAAAATTAGTCTAAAATTAATTTTAGACTAATTGACCAGCACACATTATATGCAATGCAATATAATGCATGACGAGTATTTAATGACTTATCAATATATAGGTTATATATCAAGGTTGGCAGGTCTGAATAAGGCTAAACTAGAAGTTAACACCAATACAAACATTATTTTTGCAGAATGAGTGTGTTAGGGGAGAAGGATGCAGCCATTGTTAAACAGCTGGATTGAAATGCAGCTGGAACTGGTCGTGGCTAAAACTGGAAGGCAAGGTCTCAATAAAAGGGCAAGAGGTGTCCTTTCATCTAGGAGATGTATTCTCCAAAATCAACAGGCAGGGATTCACCAGATGCATTCTCTGCATCAAAGTATATAAATGATGCTAACAAAGGCAGCCATGCTCTCCCTTACCACATTGTGCCTCATATACTGTAAATGTTAGACCAGTGACAGGCTGGCATGAAATGGCTTGCATAATACTTAGTAAGGAGGCCATAATCATTTTTGACTCATGGCTGAAGTTAAGTTTCTCCAGCTCTCCCCAGGTTGGCAAAAAAAACATCTCAAAATGCATCAGATTGATGCTTTAAAATATGGAATATTTAAATGTTTCTTACGGGGGAGCATGCCCCCGGACCCCCTAGAGGGGTAATATCCTTCTC
Organism: Myoxocephalus aenaeus; assembly: GCA_038501785.1. Taxonomy (NCBI): domain Eukaryota; kingdom Metazoa; phylum Chordata; class Actinopteri; order Perciformes; family Cottidae; genus Myoxocephalus; species Myoxocephalus aenaeus. The sequence continues at coordinate 597,808 of JBAMJR010000119.1, read as the reverse complement.
ACCTTTTTCACCCCTGACCCGTTTTCATGCCTGGTGCACTCTATAATTTTATTTTGTAAACCCTTGTTTACCTGAAATGTGCAGTGATTTTATTTTGTACCGCTCTGTTTGGCAGTTGTTTTTCAATAAAATAAAGCAAGCCAATCCACTTTTTCATGTTGATAAGAGCATTAAAATGAAGAAAAAAAATTGCGATTAATTGCGATTAATCGCGAGTTAACTATGACATAAATGCGATTAATCGCGATTAAATATTTTAATCGCTTGACAGCACTAGTTTACATACAAGAATAATAATGAAATGTGGATTCCTTCCTTCATTTAATGTATTTTTTTCACAATATAATCAAAAAGAACCAATAAGAGTATTGATAAGAGTTCTAGTATCCATAAACTTACTGTTTACTGTTTTACTGTTTATTCATATATTACTTAAATATTTTAATCGCTTGACAGCACTAATATATATATATATATATATATATATATATATATATATATATATATATATATATATATATATATATATATGCCAATGTCTAAATCTCTAAAAAAGTTTAGTTTAATTGTTGCCTAACTTTAAACAGTAAGCATATTACTTACTGTGTTGGAACTTTTTTACAACACAGTAAGTAATGTTTTTTTGATCAATTCACAAATGTTTACTTACTTGAAAAGATGTTCTACTTTGGCCCTTGTCGTCAGGTGAAGAGCTGTTTGCATGACTAAAATCAAACATCCCACGCTGGGTAAAGGGCAATGTTGCAGAACTTACTGTCACTGATATGTCGGCTTCATTTAAGAGAATATTTGACTCCAGCCTAACTTTCTGGCATTTGCTCTTTTTTATTTTTATTTTTTTAAAGCTCCATATTGATTTTTTTGGATGCACTCTGGAACCTTGGGCACAGGTGAATAAAAGTTACATCAGCATATAAGAAAAAGTTACATGATATGAAAAAGTAACATTGGCATGTTTGTTATACATATATTATATGTGACTATGTGCTGGGGGTGAGTCCCGGACGGCCAGGGCCCAATTTAACCCCTGTGTCACCATGCAAGGAATGCACAGAATGAAATAGTTAAAAAGGTTGTGCAAGATCAGAAATTGGGAAAGTACAACAATATGATTGTGGACATTAATGGAATAACAAATATAAATTCGACCCCTTGCCCAATTAAACCCTTGAAATTGCATTCAGCCTTACAGGTTATGTGTAACAACACAAAGTCTACAAATGATTTGCTGATGGGAAACATGCAATTCAAATTGAAGAGTTGCATGATGGGTGTGGGCGTGGAGTGGGGGTGGATTTCTCCAGCAGAAGCCATTTAAAAGATGCTGACTCAGGCTCATCCTCACCAGTATCATCTCAGTCAACCATGGGTCTCCCTGGGTGTCAGATGTGGACGTGGACCCTTTGTGTTTTCTTCAGCTGGATGTTTGTGGGCCGAGCAGAGGCAGGACCGTAAGTTTACCTGAACTGTCTTGAGAAAAATGATAAGCCTGTGGTTGAATTTATTAAACATGAATCTTTGGGAGTTGTTGCTGCCGGTTGTAGTTTCTTCCATGTCAGATCCAGTGAGATCTCTGCTGTATGTTTCTGTGTCTGCAGGCAGTACATGGTAGCCATTCCTGCAACTCTTGAATCCGGGGCTGTGACCAAGTTCTGTGCGAGTCTCCTGCAGCCCACCGAGACTCTGGTCATGACCATCACTCTGAAGTCCTCAGAGGAGAATACAACCCTCTTCACACAGACGTCCAACCAGGACTTTCATAGCTGCACTCAATTTAAGGTGAGCCACATTAGAACCATAACAGGGATTACGTAACACACATAGAGGTAGTAACAAATTGATTGTGTGTTCCCAGAATATATACAGGCAGTCCGGGTTAAAATCACAAAAGTTTAGACCAATATGTTAAATTATCGTGAGCATTTATGTAAAAGTAAAATTACCTTATATGAGAAAAACTATGTTGGCACATAACATATTCAATTTAAGGTAAGCTCTCAAGATTGTTATCATTTCATTCATTAATAATGTGTTTATCAAAATACAATTTTAGAACGTCAATGGGATTACGCAACACATACAGTACACACACACAGATTTATGAACAAAAGCACAAATCACAAACAAAAACATTTATATATTCTTGAATTATTATTTTTTGTAAAAGAGTTTCTCACCGTGTGCATAAATATGTTTTTGTCACAGGTTCCTTTAGTGAAGAATGAAGATGTGCAGGAATTTGAGGTGGAGGTACAAGGAAACACTTATCACTCAAAAGAAGTCAGGAAAGTCCTGATCAAAGTCTATCATCCAAAGACATTCGTCCAAACAGATAAACCAATCTACCTCCCTGGACAAACAGGTAACCTTGAGTTGATGATCTATGACGTTGTATACACTACGGTACCACGCTGTATAAAGACAGGTTTCCATAATACAGAATACATTTAAGAATTTAAGAAAAAGTTAGCTCTTATTGAGAAAGTTACGTACATTGGCATACATTAAAAAGTAACATTAGTCTATAAGGTAAAAGTATTGTTAGCATGTATGAAAAAAGTAAAGTTAGCATATATGACAAAAGTTACATTAGCATGTATGGAAAAAGTTAGGTTAGGTTATATGAAAACAGTTACGTTAGCATATTTAAAAAGTTACGTTAGCAAATATGATGAAAGTCATGTTAGCATGTATGAAAAAAGGTACATGAGCATATATGAAAAAATTGATGTTAGCATATATTTAAAAAGTAAAGTTAGCATGTATAAAAGAAGTTATGTTGGCATAAATTAAATGTTAACTGTTTTCCTGCTGCACCAGTTAAAAGCACAGATCCCTACATTCTAGATCATAATAATTACGTGACACTATTTGCAATATTCATTCAAAATAAAAGCTTAATGTTGCATGATCTCTTTATTTCTCTCAGTGCATTTCAGAGTCATCACACTGGACTCCAAGTTGAGACCTTCCAATGGGCTGGTGAGTCTTTCTTTTCTTCAAGTGGCATTCTCAAAAACAGTGTTAGTGATACTGTTAGGTAACGGTGCAGGTTTTAAAGTTACGCAATGAGGTGATCGATGAGCTATGTTTACTAATCATGAAGCTGTGGGTCAATAGTACAGCAACCTTTAGGTAAACCTGACTAATCCATCACCTCCTAACACTAGTTTCTACTTTTTAGCCTAATTTAGCCTAAGAGCTCTGTGGATTGAAAAACATCATTGATTTCTTATTGAAAAATACAAACCAGCTTTGATTAACAAATCTCCCTATTTTTTTTTTTTTGCAGTACGATATCATCGAAATTGAGGTAAGACTAAAATAAAAATATCCACCCTTTTAATATGTTGATTACCTTTTTTATCTGTTTTTAAACTGTGATGCTAGTTATGTATGGTAACCCCGTGAGTCTCGGGCGGCACAAAGGCAACACGCTGCGGATTTGCGTTTCGTAATAGACTTTTTTGTTCTGATCAGCTGTGTGGTGTCGGCAATCTGGTGTGCGCTCCGGCCTCGCCCCTGAGCGCACCCGCCTGCTTGTCTCTGACCGGTGGACTAACTACTATTAACGGGCAGAGAGAGACACACACACACACACACACACACACACACAATTGCCCCCAGCTGAGGCTGATTATACCTCATCCCGGCACCTGTTCCCTTGAACAACACCCTCACTCAATTCCCTCTGCAGCTGCAGCCATCCTGCCGAACCTACTCACCTGGCCCACTTCCATCAATGGACACTCCCTCCGGAAGTGTCCGGGCTGCCCACACCTCCAACACTCCTGCCCTGATGTCTGAGGAGCCCCCTGTAGGTCGGGAAGGGTGCCGGTGCCGGACGACGTCAGTGGATCAGCGATCCGAGGGAGGGGTGTTGGCCACGGATCGGCCGCTGTCCCCCGACCCGTGGGGATGAACAGCCAGGTGGTCCTCCGCCAAGGTGATGGCGGTCTCCAGTACTGTTAGGCGGTGGCAGCGGACCCACGCCGATGTTCGGGCCAGCAGTCCCGCCCACGAACTTCTCCAGGACCACCTTCTCCACCACTTCTTGCGCCCCTCGCGATGCCCCGGGCTGTAGCCATCTGGTGGCGGCGTCTTTTAGCCACTGGGCGAAAGCGAATGGTCGTTCCTCGGCCCCCAGCCTGGCCTCACAGAATCTCCGCCGGTGATCCTCCAGAGACAGGCCGAGCCGATCTATTACAGCCTTACGCACATCCGCATAAACCTGCCTGGCTGCGGGGGGCAGCCCCAGAGCCGCTGTCTGTGCATCTCCGGCCATAAGAGGCAGGAGCCGGACCGCCCACTCGGCCACAGGCCAGCCACACGCCCCCGCGGTTGCCTCGAATGAGTCCAGGTATGATTGTGCGTCGTCCGCTGCATTCATCCTATGTAGAGTCACCCCTGCCAGCGGAGAGGGGGGCGGCCACTTCCCGGGCGGCGATCTGCTCCAGGGCGTAGGCCTGCCCCTCGGCCGTTTCCTCGAGAGCCCCCAGGAACTGCCGGTTGGTCTCCGCCTGCTCCTGCTGCATGGCCGCGATCCCCGCCAACATCTGCCCCAGCGCCACGATCGGCTGGGTCGGCGCTTCAGTTTGTTGCCCCACGTTGGGCGCCACTGTAACGTCTCTGCGTTAACCCCGTGAGTCTCAGGCGGCACAAAGGCAACACGCTGCGGATTTGCGGTTCGTAATAGATTTTATTGCAGGGTGACCAGACGTCCTCTTTTTCCCGGACATGTCCTCTTTTCGAGACCTAAAAAATGCGTCCGGCAGGGATTCCAAAAACGTCCGTGATTTTGGCTCGGCGGGGCGCCCCCCTGAAGAAACCCCCCGCCCCCCTGTAATTTTCTTGATAGCGCCAGATCACAAGTCGTCATTTAAGTTTCTCTTTCCTATAGAACCGGTTTACACCTTGTTCTGCTATTAAACAAACTAAACGGCCGTATTTTATTGATCTCTGAGGGGAGAGACACACACACACACACACACACACACACAATTGCCCCCAGCTGAGGCTGATTATACCTCATCCCGGCACCTGTTCCCTTGAACCACACCCTCTCTCAATTCCGTCTGCAGCTGAGCGCAACCCCGCCCCACCGCCACAGTATGTTTTTGTATGTTTCTTACTGTTATAATATCATTTATCTGCCTTGTTTACATTGTTATGTTCCCATGTAAAGTACCTTTGAGTTAAAATACTTGAACAGTTTTTTTTTTTAAACACCACACTATTGAATTGAATTTAACTATTTATTATGCCAGGGGGAAAAGTGTGTGGTTTGGGACGGGAAAAAAAGAGGTGTTTTGCCAACCAAAACGTATAACTTAAACCAAACTTACGTCCTAGTTCTATCTGCCATCTCGTTGAAGGAGAAGAGGAAACCTGCTCTCCCCGTATTCACATGAGGTCCTTAGGTTTGAATACAAGTTCTTCACGTTCACGTTATTTGACAGGATGCTGACGACAACCGGATTGGACAGTGGCTGAATGAAACGTCCAACAGTAAGATTTTGCAGCTTTCATACGCCTTGAACTCTGAGGCCCGTGAAGGGAACTACCAAGTTATTGTGACGATTGGGTCGGATAAAATACATCACAACTTCAAGGTGGAGAAATACGGTGAGACCCTTTTTAGTTTTTATACCTTCCATTTCAATCCATTTGTAATGAAGAAAGAATGCTAATAAACACATTTATTGTCCCCAGTTCTGCCTAAATTTGAGATAAAAATAAATGCATCCGATGAAGTAAGTATTGATCAGGATGAAATCAAAGCTGAAGTATGTGCTACGTAAGTAAGCTCTTTTGCTCGTTACACTCTTAAATAATCTGAAACAGGTCCCGTTTGGGACCTGAATGAATATGTTTTATTTCTACTTCCTTATCATCAGGTATACATTCGGACAGCCCGTTCCAGGCAGTGTTGAGGTCAAGATGTGCCGACCTCTAAATCACTACTTTATTTCAAGACATTCATTCAACCTTGACTCTGAGGCGGTGGACTTGGATGTAGTTGGCCCATGCCACAGTGAGACAAAGCAGGTACGGTTGCTGTAGCGCCTGCTCAATAAATGGTGCACATAAGGGTTAAGTTTCTTAAACCTGCGAGCTTTAAAATAGACTTCAGGAGGTTCCTCAGGGGTCGTTACTCGGGTCCCTAGACATTTTAGTATTTACGTGTCTACATGTGTTTTGTATGAGTAAGGAGTAACAAGGGTGTTGAATGGGGGACATTTATATTATTCAATTTGTATTTGATCTTATTTTTATTATTCGTTGTAGGTGGACAACAAAGGCTGCGCCACGTTTATCTTCCAGATGTCAGCTTTCACAAGAGTTGCTCGAAAGGTGCTGCGAGATGAACTGCAGCTCCGGGTCAAAGTGGAAGAGGAGGGCACAGGCAAGTCATATAATATTCCATGTAATATGTATATGTGGAAGAGAGAGATAGTTACTCTGCAATGAAACCGTTGTAACATGGAGGCTTCTCATGCAGGTATTTCACGAGAACAAGAGCAGAAAATAAGGATTTCATATGTGGTTGGAAAGCTGTCCTTCACCGACACGCCCAAGATTTATGAGCAAGGATCAAACTTGGAGGGAAAAGTAAGTGTCCTTCACTTCTTTGGCGTGATTTGAGACGCGGTGCATTCTCTGTGATACGACTCTGTGCTTCCAACAGGTTCAAGCGGTTCACTACAACAAAACCCCCATCGCCGACATGCCGCTGTACCTGTTTAAGGGTGAAGGCTGGCTGCAGAATCTCACAACCAACAGCGATGGTGTCGCCTCGTTCTCAATTAACACAGCTGACCTTGTGGGGGACCTCCAACTCCAAGTAAGTAGGAAGTAGCTGCAAGGTGCCACCAAGTGACAAGTAGCCATATTGGAACCGTTTACAGTTGGAGGCAAAGTCACGCCCCTTTCAGTGTCACCCATGGGACATCATTTTGGAAATGTTGTGAATTTAAATGATAATTTTTCTCTTCAAGAAAGTCTGTGTTGGTTGTCCGGTAATTGGTTGCAAATAAAACCAACATGTCGACAATCGTAATCCAAGATGGCGACGGCAAAATCGCTAAACTCAAGGCTTCAAAACATCACTCCACAAACCAACGGGTGGCGTCACCATGACTTACAACCCATTTTGACGTGTCATCTCTCTATTTACACATTTTAACCATCATCTCCTTCAAAGGTTTTACGACAAAATGTAAATCTCTTGTCGTGCAAAAGAAACAAGGCCCCATGGTGGTGAAACCTGAACATTCACTTAACTGTAAAAACCTTCTTCCACCTCCATGAGCTCCTTTATAGAGTTTCTTTTCTGCTCTCCAGGTGAGCAACTTGCCGAAATACGACTCCTCCGGTTACAGAACACCGTACTATGAGGCTGCAGAGCACAGCGTGTCGTTGTCCCGACCTTCAACTCCACACACTAAAACGGTCAGCTTCCTGGAGGTGAAGAAGAAGAATAACCCACTTCCATGTGACAAAGAAGAAGTCTTCACCATCCAATACACGGTGGTAGGAGAAGCCCAGGGCTCTGTGGACGTGATGTATCTGGTGAGTGAAGTCTCTCCAACCGGGTCTCTAATGGAGACAACCGGGGAAGATGGTTTTATAATGACTTTTACTTTAGATCACTGACATCTGGCTCAAAGGAACCCGTTTAGTACCTTCAGATCACGTAAAACACAAACGTCTCTCGATAGAGCCGTGTCCCTTCTGGGCTGCCGTAGAAACGCGGCGGTGCAAAGACGGCAGACTGGGAAGACGACCCGCTCCCTTTGTAGATATAAAGGGCTTTTTTTCTAAGCTAAATGTTAGAAAGAATTCTACTCGATCGTGAATCAGGTAATTTATTCTTGCAACGAGGAGCAGAGTTGAACCACAAACAGTTATGAGTCAAGTGGCGGCAGCTCAGAGGTCTGTCTCTGAGTTTCTGACTTCTTATACACTGTGATAAACAATTCATGACAGGATGGGATGGTAGAAGGTCAGGCCGGTCTGAACCCGCTCTTATGCCGTGTTCACACCGGACGCGGCGCGAATTATCGCGCCGCGTTCACCGCGGAAGTTTAGTCGCGCGAGTGAAACGAGGGTGTTCACACCAAACTCGAAACATCGCGCCGCGAAAGGGGCGTGGCTTATCTCAGTCACTTGTCTCTGTGAAAGGAGCTTTCATTTCCGCTATCGACCATGGAATAAATAGCCACTAGTTTTGCTTTATACTTGTTGTGGAAGTCCCAAACATGTCGGAACATGAAACTCCCTTGTGTTTGGGTTCATAACATCATCCGTAGCCGCACACAGCTCGGTGAATTTCTCCGACTCCTCCAGGAACTGCGTCTGGCTTCTCCGTAAAACGGATACCGATTCTGCCATCCACCATGGAATTAACCACTAGTTCTGCTTTATACTTGTTGTGTAAACTCCACATGTGTCGGAACATCAAACTCCATGGTGTCTGGGTTCATAATATTATCCGTAGTCCCACAACAGTGTCTGAATGACGGCCGCTGCCAGCGCTGGTTCTGGCGGAGCAGCAGCAGTTTCATTCGGGACCGGCAAGACGGCGGTGATGACGGGCGGAGCTTCTCAACGCTGATTCTCAATGCTGATTCTCAACGCTGATTGGCTGCCGCAACTTTGCGTCACGCGAATTCTCCGCTGGAGTTGGGAGAATTGAACTCACGCGAATTCGCGCCGCGTCCTTCGCTCTGTTCGCCCCTCGTCAAACGTTCTGTTCGCGCCGCCTCAAACGCGTCTATCGCGCCGCCCCGCGAAAAAATCGCCGATTCGCGGGGCGGCGCGTCTGTGGATTGACTTTGCATGTAATCTGGTCGCGCCGCAAATTCGCAAAACAGTTGCGAATATTCGCAACGCCACTTCGCCTATATCGCGCCGCCCGGCAAAAAACTCGCTCTAGTGGTTAATTTGTTTTTCGCAACCATCGCTGGGGAAAGGGGGCGGGGCTTATCTCCATGTCAGTGAAAACATTTACTATTTCCGCCATTGACCATTGAAATAACCACTAGTTCTGCTTTATACTTGTTGAGAAAGTCCCACACACGTCGGAACATCAAACGCCCCCGTGTCTGGGTTCATAATATTATCCGTAGTCGTGTCTGGATTCATAATATTATCCGTAGTCGCACACAGCTCCGACTCCTCCGGGACGAGTGTCTGAATGAAGCCGCTTCCAGCGCTCCTTCAGCGGACCCGCAGTCTGATTCAGTGACGGCAGAACGGCGGTGATGCCGGGCGGAGCTTCTCAACTCTGATTGGCTTTCGCAACTCCGCGTCGGCGAATTTTCCGCTGGCGATGAATTATTTCATCGCCAGCGAAAAAGCGAGAAAGCGAAAAAGCGAAAAAGCGAAAAAGCGGAGTTGCGAATATTCGCAACGCCATTTCGCCACTATCGCGCCGCCCGGCGAAAAATCCGCTTTTTCGCAACCTAACGCGGCTGTGCATTGATTTAACATTTAATCTGGACGCGCGAATATTTCGCAACTGTTTTGGTGTGAACACGGCATTAGTCTTATCTCCTTTGGAGACAGGTGGCGATGGAGGGCTGAGGGGGTGCAATTACACAGATCCAGTTACTAAGACATAGCTTTGTCTTTAGTTGTTACACTGAATAAAACATAACGGGTTCTTAGTTTTAGGTGATTAGACGCTGAATAAAACTTGGTTATGAATATTGTTTTCCCATTAATCCCCCTACATTTTCAACAATGTTCTTTTTTCCTTTAACAACACGGTAAATAACTACACATGAGACCAGCAGACAGCTGCAATCTGCTGTTGAATGAGGTTTTCTACATCATTCCTTGTTTGCAGGTCTTAACCCGTGGAGCCATCGTCATGCAAGGAGTTAAACGGGTCCAAGTGCAAGAATCCTGTGAGTAAAACGACCTTTAAGTGAGCAAATAGTTCAGTGTTACTGGTGAAGGGAGGCAGGTGAGAGGCGATCGTGGCTCATAGGAGTTGCTTTGTTGTTTCAGTGAACGAGGGCGAGGTGTCCTTCAAGCTGTTGGTGTCTCCCGACATGGCGCCAGACGTCCAGGTCGTGGCGTACGCCGTCCTCCCCAGTGAGAACGTGGTGGCCAACAGCGCCGACTTCTCCGTCGAGAAGTGCTTCGGTAACAAGGTCAGTGAAGGCATCACCGTGCTCGTCAGCTGTCAAAGTGCATATATTAAGTAAATATCAAATATAATCATGTAGATTAGAATGTAGTGTTGGTGATGTTTTCACATGAATATAAAATAGATATTAGAGATGAATTATGAGATGTTTAACTTCCTAACAGCTCTGAGCTCATTATTAGACTTCATTAACACCAAGAATAAAGAGATTTGTTTTATCAATAAAAATTATGTTTTTTCTGCAAATACCCACTAAGATTACTACAACAATGTAAAAAGATAACATTTAAAGTATTTGACAGTTTACATTGATTTCAGGTGGAAATGATTCCCCACAGTTGCCCTCAAGAAGCATTCATGTTGACTGTGGTGGCAGGGGTGTGGTTAAGCTCAGCTGCAGAGGGGGAGTGGAGGAGCAGCTCAGGGAACAGGTGCAGGGAAGAGGCCTACCGTAAAATGTGGGTTATAAGATACTTTGTTCTTTTTTTTCGGTTTATATATTTGCGGCTGATTTGTGGATTTTTCCGATTCTAAATTTAGCAGCAGTTGCAGAGACAAGGATCCTCTCAGCAGCAGCACCCTGAATATGCACACAGTAGGTGGCGGTATGCACCTAGTCAAGTTGGTTGCGTTCAAACTTAAAGAAGAACAAGAAGCAGCAGCAGCCAAATTCCCGGCTGTCCTCCCCGCAGCGCATACAGGTCAGCGCTAGATCGCTGTTAACTCGCGAGCTAGCGCTGTGGAGGTGGTGCGAGAGGCGTATAAAAGGGTGCAACATATAACCCGCATTTTACAGTTATTGGCCTTAACTGGAAATTAATGTGGGAGATTTTATTTATTTCGAGTAAAATACATTTTGTGTCACGTTGAAAAGATCATAGTGTGGGCGGCTGTAGCTCAGGGGGATGAGTGGTCGTCCCGCAACCACAAGGTAGCCGGTTCGATCCCCAGTCCCCCCATAGCTCACACGTCGAAGTGTCCCTGAGCAAGACACTTAACCCCTAATTGTTCCCCGTTGCTGTGTCAACGGTGTATAGAGCAAAAATGTAAGTCGCTTTGGATAAAAGCGTCAGCTAAATGTAATGTAATAAAAAATGTAAATCATAGCTTCTCTCCTTGGTTGGGAGACAGGCGATTGGTTCAGGTTAGGAACTCGAGTCTTCAGGGTCGGGATCTCCCATTGGTCAGAACAAAGGACCCCAACAAATCCGGTTACGGTGCCTCGGCGAGTGCGGATGCCAATCGTAGTGCCGGAATGCTGCCAAGGAGAGCAGCGGGATTCACAACAACGCTGAATGTTGACTCTTCTGTCCCAGGTGTCCCTGGAGTTCTCTCCGTCCTCGGCTGTCCCGGGAGAGGAGGCCATCCTGCAGGTGACGGCTCAGCCCGACTCTCTGTGCGGCGTGAGCGCCGTCGACCAGAGCGTCCTCATCAAGGAGCCGGGGAAAACTCTGGACGCAGAGAAGGTAGCTGCTGGAGTCGAACCACAAGAATCCATCTGCATCACTCGACTCGTTGTCCAGCATGCATTTTGAAAATGGAAATAGTTGAGATCACATATGTGACGATGTGAAGAGTCTGCCCTCAGGATAAAAGCCCTTTTTGACAAAGAAAGTTCCCCAATTCAGATCTTTCTAGAAAAACAAACATTTGTCGGGTTATAGCTTTGAAATATATCTTTTCTTTTCAGATATTTGACCTGTTGCCCATCAAAAAAGCCTCCAACATTCCATACATGGTTCAAGATTCCGTTGAATGTTTGCGCGTGAGGCCGAGAAGATACGTCATGCCGCACCCCAACGAGGAGAAAGAGGACGCTTATACCGTTTTCCAGGTACTTCCTGCGCAAGTGTGAATGCACACTATCTTTATGTCGTTTGTTCTCGTATGTTTTGTTGTTGCACATTTCAGTGACGCCTGTTTGTTGTTGGATCATCTAGAATGTGGGAATGAAGATGGCAACAAACTTGTTAATCCGAGTGCCTTCGTGCCTCCAGTACAAAGGAAGAGAATACCACCAGGGCGGCAGATATGGCGGTATTTAGTTTTGTTTTCTTGCTCTATGAAGTGCACGTTGCTGAATATTTACCAGCATTAAAAGTCTTCCTCTTGTTCTGATGGGATATGTTCTGCTATATTTTCAGGTTGGAATCCTGAGGTACAATACATGACGCGTGGTTATGCAGATCGATCTAGTTCGTCTAATGATTCACCAATAGAGACAGTCCGTACTTTCTTCCCTGAGACCTGGATATGGGACCTGGTGGAAGTGGGGTGAGTTTTTGCACCAAAGTACTTCTTGATGAATGGCACGTTGCGAAAAATTCGCCTCATTCAACTCAGGCGAAAAATTCGCGTGACGCTGAGTTGCGAAAGCCCATCAGTGTTGCGAAGCACCGCCCATCATCACTGCCGTTGCTGAATCAAACTACTGCTGGTCGCCCGAAGTAGCGCTGGAAGCGGCCGTCATTCAGACGCTGTTCCTGTAGGAGTCGGAACTGCATCTGGCTACGGATAATATTATATATTATATTATATTATGAACAGACACAGTTTGATGTTCCGACGTTTGTGGGACTTCCACAACAAGTATAAAGCAGAACTAGTGGTTATTTCAATGATGGCGGAAATGGTAACTGTTTTTACGGAGATAAGCCGCGCCCCCTTTTCGCCACGAAAAAGTGAATGACGCGAATTAACCGCATAAAGTGGAGCGAGTAAACTCAGCCAGAAAAAAAAGCATTGCGAAAATTCGCAGCCTCAAGTTTGGCATTTTGGCCATCGCCATCTTGGTTTTTTATCAAGCAGAAGTGACACAAGAGCTAAAAGCTAAATACAACTGAACATTGAGAACGCCGAGACATTTTTAGGCAACCAAAATGTTACATTTAACTATGAGATGTAAGTTGTAAGACGAAAACACAAACATCTTCCAGAGCGAAATACATCGTGGTGTATTGAAGAAGACTTGAAACTAGAGACTGAGACCATAAATTAATCTCCGGTTCTGCGGTGAAGTCTATGCTTCATGTGTTAAAGCTGCATTCTCTCTACTGACCACCAGGGTGCGACTCCTCTCGTTGTATAGAAGTCTATGCTTCACATGTTAAAGCTGCATTCTCTCTCCTGACCACCAGGGTGCGACTCCTCTGGTTGTATAGAAGTCTGTGCTTCATGTGTTAAAGCTGCATTATCTCTCACGTTGTTGTTCTTTGACTAATCTGATTCATGTCAGTCTGATGATCAAGTTCACCGAATGCGTCGATCTGCTGTTCCAGAGAATCTGGAGTGAAGGACGTGTCCCTCACCGTCCCGGACACCATCACCACCTGGGAGACGGAGGCGTTCTGTCTGTCTCCCCAGGGCTTCGGCTTGGCCCCCCGTAAGGAGATCACCGTCTTCCAGCCCTTCTTCCTGGAGCTCACCCTGCCCTACTCCATCATCCGGGGGGAGCACTTCGAACTGAAGGCGACCGTCTTCAACTACATGACCAGCTGCATCATGGTAACCCATGTTTTCACGTGGACTGATGCTAACGCGCAGACTGATGCTAACACGCAGACTGATGCTAACATAGGCGTAACACCGACGCAGCATCGGCGACCAAACAAATGAACGTCTGGACTCTGTCAAGTGTACGACGTAGTTTCAAGGACTGACTTTTTTTTATTCGGGAGTCAAGCTATTTTATTACAATTTTGTTCCCGCAAATGAGGATTCCTTCTTGACCAATCGGTGGTCTGCGGTGTTTTAACTCCACCTCCGCATCATCTCAGATGTAGTGAAAACAGCACCAGGTTCTATTTTCAACTTTCACTCACGGAAAACCAAAAAGGAGTCGAGTTTAGTCGAGTCGAGCCCCATCGGGTAGTAACGGCTCTAACGTTAGCTAACTAGCAGAACAGCTGAGCCTGATTGGAATAATCGTAGGATTTCGGTCATGAACCAGTGTTTTTAAAATACATTGTTGTGTCTCCTGACCAGGTCACCGTGGCTCCGGTTCCCTCCTTAGAGTACACCCTCACCCCCCTCTCCGGTGACCAGTACACTTCCTGTTTGTGCGGCAACCAGCGCCGGACGGTGAGCTGGACGATGGCGCCCTCAGCTTTAGGTGAGCGCCGATCTCTCATCCACACTGGTGTCAAACGGTACGACCCTTTTCTACCTGGAATAAAAACCTGTTTTTCTTCAGGGGTCGTGAACGTGACGGTGACCGCCGAGGCCGTGGCGTCCCACGCTTCCTGTGACAACGAGGTGGTGAGCGTGCCGGAGAGAGGTCGCATCGACACGGTCACACAATCTCTCATCGTGAAGGTCGGTACTTCTAAACAAGACGACTCAGTAAAAGTTCACCCAGCAGGCAGGTGGGAGGTCTCAAATGATTTATTCCCTCTCAGGCTGAAGGAGTTGAGATGTCAAAGACCTTCAACTGGCTGCTCTGCCCCAAAGGTCAGTGTGTTCACAGCAAGCATCACATCACTGCTGCAGGTCAGGAGGAGGCGTGTCGACCGCACATTATTTAATATTTAAAGTGACAGTGAGGAACTTTTATCTGGTCCTGAACCAGTCTCAGTGTAGTCCTGGTCCTCTATATCAGCGGTCCCCAACCACTGGGCCGTGGCCCGGTACCGGTCCGTGGGTCCCTTGGTACCGGGCCGCACAGAAAGAATGAAAAAAAAAAAATCAAATATTTTGGAAAATGACCGGATACAGCCGTCTGTAGGTAACCTCAGACATAACCTCTTGACACATGTCAAGAGGTTATGTCTGTACCCCAAAAAACGAAACTTAAAAGTCTGTTCAACTCTGCCCGTATTCTGGATTAAAATTAAGGAAGAATATCCTGAGATCGCCAAAAAAGCAGTGAAAACCTGCTTCTATTTCCAATATCCTGTATTTGTGAAGCGGGGTTTAAGTTAAACCGTAGACTGGACATAAAGGTTAAGTTACGGAGCAGACTGGACATAAAGAACACACATCGGGTGTTATTGTCTCCCATCACCCCGAGGCAGAGAAACAAGCTCAGGGCTCCCATTAATTCGGCGAGTTGTATTTTTATGCACTCTAAATTGTCTTTATGCCGGTCGTATCACTTTATTACGTCATATTTATTACGTGATATTTATCACCCACACCGTGACAGCCGGTCCGTGAAAATATCGTCTTACACGAAACCGGTCCGTGGCGAAAAAAAGGTTGGGGACCGCTGCTCTATATGACCTCAGTTTAGTCTACTCCAGAGACCAGGAAAGAGGGGCATGGGAGAACCAGAACCAGGACTGAGAGGGGCAGGCTGTCAGACCCTGCTGCAGTAAAATGAGAGGTTTTCTAAAGGGACCCTGGTGCTCAGAGACACTACCACTTTAGTCCACAGGGGGCGCCAGAACCAACACTACATTAAAGTTCCTCGTTGTAGTTTTAACCTGTTAGCGTTCTGCCGTCCTTTAATGTACATTATATTGTACACTGTACATCTATTTATAGTTCGGTACGAGTGCCGTCTGTTTCTGGAAACCTACGATTCTTGTGATTCCAACTATGCACTCCGTTTCAAGATCAGACAGCAGCTACTGTCAATGCTTTTGTCAGACAACAACAAACAAACAAACAATAGCAAAAGCGAGGCAACTCATCGATGATGCCTCATATTTATCCATAAATCGATAACATTCCAACAACAATGGCGTTGTTACGTCGTAAAGGTCCAATAAAAGAAAATCCCATAAAAGATTTAGTCCAAAACACGTGATTACATCCATAAATATCCACAAACTGGTGTATCCACGAACATATTTATGGGTACATCCCAAGTCTCTAAACTGCATCCCCGTTTCCCTCACTTGCGTCCTTTCCTTGCGTCTTAGTCCCTCCCACCAGGGATACATAGAGAGACGCAAGGAAACCAAGCGAGGAGAGAAGACGCAAGGAAACATGTTTTAAGAGACATGAGACGTCCTTTCCTCTGAAGCGTCACGTGAAGCGACGTCGGTTTATGATGACTGCAGCCGACTGACAGCTGATCTCATCTGATCAGCTGTCAGTCGCTTTAACAGCTGACGGAGTTTTGTCCGGAGAGTTTTTAGCGAACATTCCAATAAAAATGCACTTAAAATATTGATAAAGATGATCGTATGTTTTCAGTTGATTTAATGGTGTTAAACTACTACTTATATTAATACAAAGACAAAGTTATTATGAGTGTCAGATTGGAGATGTTTTCTCTGTCGTCTGTTACCGTTTAATAAACTGCATTGAGTATTTATATACTGTGATGTGTATTTATACACAGTGTGTGTATTTATATACTGTGATGTGTCCTGCTTATACGAGCAGGATCCATTTCTACCGGCGGAATAAGTTTTATTTATTTATTTATTATGTACGTCGGTATGTTTTCAAATTCTGATTGTGACATCATTATAAAATAACCCACAATATAAATATAGTTTCTCTTCATTACGTGTTTAAAGTGTTTCCTCTCTCCAGCTCTCTGATTTTAATGACATACATAATAAAAGTTATTGAGGGAAACAACAGATCAAAAAGACATGTTTGTGGTCCTTTTGTTGTTCAGACCTACTATGAACATATTTTAACCAGATGGTGAATAAGAAAACAGATTTAATATATAGCTTGAGTTTAATCTGTGATTGTCTTCACCCTGGTATGAAATTCCAGCATCAGTCCGCTCAGCTGCAGCGTCCAATCACATAACAGATGAGCATGAGGGGGCGTGTCCAGCGTTAAAACACTTCCTGGAAGCCTGCTCTCAGGGCTCCTCGATCCTGGCTCCTCCGAGCAGAATAAGAGCTTTGGGACGGCCGTCAAGATGGCGGCGCAGAACCACTTCCGGTTCAATCGAGGAGACGACAATTTAGAGACTTGAGATGCACCCCTTGTGTTTTTAGAAGCAAAACAAGTTTGCATGAGAGCACAGTTGAAAGCTGGGCACCAAAATGTCCGCCGAAATCTTCCCTTTCTAATGAATCCCCACTTGAACCAATAGGAGCTTCATGTCCTGACTGACTACATTACCCAACTAGAGTCTACGTTGAAGAACAGGGTCAGCCTCTCTTTCCTTACGTGGATCAAGCCTGTCACGTCATACGGCTCGGATGACAGGCGTTTCCTATAGCCAATGAAATTGCCTAAAAAACGGGTCTAAACAAGAGGGGGTGGAGATAATCACAACAGGCTGCAGCTAATGAGAACAGACTGCTGCTGACAGTTTGGCATTGAATTTGCACAAACATGCATTTATACTTAATTTTCTGTGTCAGCAATACTGGTAGTAAATATGAATAGTACCTCTATAAGTTTGCAAGACTATAAGCCTTTTAGTTACTTTAGTGAGTTCAAACTTATATAACTCAGTGTCAGCAGCACTTAAAGTGATTCTGACTATTGAGGGGAAAAAAGCTTCAGAGTGTTACCTTTCAAAAGAGACCAAGACCATGCATTTACTCCACATAGTTCAAGTACAGCTTCCAATTTACTTTGGGTATACCTGGATAGTAATTTTTTGGCAAATTTTTCAGGAACACTAAGAGGTTAAATACAGTTTATCAAGCATGTAGCATCTTATTTCCAGTCAGACCTGTTTCAGTAAATGATCCGTTAAATCTAAATGACTTCTTGTTGTCCACAGGAGAGGCTTTGAAGGAGGAAGTCGACATCCAGCTCCCCGAGGACGTGATCGTTGGATCAGCCCGTGCTTCAGTATCTGTCCTGGGTAAACTACTGAATACATTATGGTGGAGCTCTGCTGTAAACCAAACAAATCTTTACGCTTTCAAATGATCGTCTGAGATTAAAGGCGAGCAAAGAGAGACTCTCTTTAGTAGATACTTGAAAACAACCCACTTCTTAATGAAATAGTAGCAAACTAATTCACTAAATGAAATGAAAAGTCCTTTTGTAATAAGTATCATTCTGGCCAGATAACAAATTGTATTTACACTTTTTATTATCTGTGTCTTCAGTAAAATCAGATCTCAGGTCAGTTACATGTTCAGTCTTCGTGAGTCGGTGTGTTTTTTTGGTGCAGGTGACATTCTGGGCCGAGCCCTGAACAACCTGGACGGGCTGCTGCGGATGCCGTACGGATGTGGGGAGCAGAACATGGCGCTCCTCGCCCCCAACATCTACATCCTCCAGTACCTGAGGAACACTCAGCAGCTGACCTCGGCCATCAACGACAAGGCCACCAAGTTCCTGACCAGCGGTGCGTCTCCGGTCGCTTTGCAACAAACATTTAGGACCTTAAATTATGACAAATGTGCCAACACAACAGCTTTTATTTCCCCCTAACTTCCTGTCATCAAAGCAATCAAGCCCCCAAAATGTTTCTC
Organism: Myoxocephalus aenaeus; assembly: GCA_038501785.1. NCBI lineage: Eukaryota > Metazoa > Chordata > Actinopteri > Perciformes > Cottidae > Myoxocephalus > Myoxocephalus aenaeus. The sequence continues at coordinate 579,277 of JBAMJR010000119.1, read as the reverse complement.
TGTGACGCAGGCTACCAGAGGCAGCTGAACTACAAGCATGGCGATGGCGCTTACAGCACCTTCGGATCAGGAGCGGGGAACACTTGGTGAGAACGTTGACGATGGATCAATGAACGTGACGGTTCTTCCTCTCCTCTTGTTTAATGTCTTCTTCCTCCTCAGGCTGACCGCATTCGTGGTGAGATCGTTCACCAAAGCCCAGTCCTTCGTCTTCATCGACCCCAAGACGATCGAAGGGTCGGTGGTTTGGCTGAAAAATAAACAGAAGAAGAACGGCTGTTTTGAAAAGTCAGGAAAGCTCTTCAACAACAGGATGAAGGTAACTGAAGTCCTGGAGGAGTTTGTGTGGAAGTGACTGAGGATCACTGAAGACGCTGAAACATCTCAGTCGTAACTTTAAACATGAGATCATTGTTCCTCATGATCAGAGATCAGAGAAACATCCTTGATGTCCTGATCACATGTTCTACTGGATACTGGAGGAGAAACCTTTATTTACTCTGTGATGTTAACGTTAATCCGTTACTCCACGAGTTATCCGCAGTGATCAGAGTGATCTGAGCGTCTGCTTCCTGTTTCCTCTCTCAGGGCGGCGTGTCTGACGAGGTGACGCTCAGCGCGTACATCACTGCTGCCTTCCTGGAGATGAACACGTCCGTAGACGTGAGTAGAAACCATAATATCATAACTTCAGGTCAGAAGTTTCCTCACAATGATTTTACACAAACCAACAACTTTACACGTCAAGAAGGAAAGATGAAGTTATGTTGTTTAACAATCTGTCTGGTTAGTTAGTTAGTTAGTTAATTGGTTAGTTAGTTTGTTGGTTAGTTAGTTGGCTAGTTAGATAGTTGCACAGCGGGTTAGTTAGTTGGTGAGTTAGTTAGTTAATTGTTGGTTAGCTAGTTAGTTAGTTGTTTGGTTATCAGTTAGTTCGGTAGTTAGTAGTTGAGTTAGTTAGTTGGTTAGTTAGTTGGTTAACTAGGTAGTTGGTTGGTTGGTTAGTTAGTTAATTGTTGGTTAGCTAGTTAGTTGGTTGTTTGGTTATCAGTTATTTAGTAGTTGAATTATTTAGTTAAAGTTGGTTGAAAGCAAAGCTTCATAAAAATATAAAGTTCACACTAAATCTGGTTTAAGGCCTCATTTGATATTTTGAACATGTGTTGATCAGTCAGGTTGGTACTGGTTAAGTGCTGGTTAAGTGCTGATTAATACTTCCAGAATGATTGCCTTCATTAACGGAAGTTCTTTGTCTAAAGATTTGCTGAATATATGAATTTGTTCACACAAAATAGAATAAACTTTCTGTGCAGACCAATAAAAGGAGTTGAGTCCTGAGGTCATTATTTATAATCTGATCCAGGACCCTGAAGTGAAGAAGAGCCTGTCTTGCCTCAGAGAGTCTTTGGGCGACCTCAGTAACAGCTACACCACGGCTCTGCTGGCGTACGTCTTCACCCTGGCAGGAGACATGGAGGCCCGAGCTCACCTTCTGAAGCACCTGGACTCGGTCGCCATACAACAAGGTGAGTAGGGAGGCCCTCCAAAACTCTGCTCTAAAGGGGAACCGGTTCTACATGAGGAAAAACCCAGAGGATTGATGAGGTCCGGAGTTAACGTTAGTGACATCATACGGAGTCTGATCACAAGATGAGGGCTAATCAATGAGAGATAATCACTGAGATCATTGATGAGCTGAGAATAAATTTCAAAGGTTTAGAACTCAAGAAAGACATTTTGTTTACATACAAGAATATTAATGAAATGTGGATTCCTTTCTTCATTAAAAGTCTTTTTTCCTCACACTATAATCAAAAAGAGCCAATAAGAGTATTGATAAGAGTTATAGTATCCTTAACATCCTAGTGATACCCGTCCCTGATGGAGAGTCGTCCTCCTGGAGGAAATCCCTCTGGTCTAATCGCTGTGAATGTAGTTGAACTTGTTTGTTTTACGGCTGTTTTCAGGAGGTTTCCTCCACTGGGCTCAGATGGCATCAGACACGTCGGCCTCTCTCTCCGTGGAGATCAGCTCCTACGTCCTGCTGGCTAAACTCAGTGCCTCTCCGACCACTGAAGACCTGGGCTACGCCGCCCGCATCGTCAGGTGGCTGGCCAGCCAGCAGAACCACTACGGCGGCTTCTCCTCCACACAGGTAGGGAAGACAGGACCGTACAGATGGACGGGGAGGTGGGACTCCTGCTTGTTAAAGCTGCTGCATGCATCAACAACAGCAAATACATTGAAGCACATGAAGAGCTCTTTGTTCTTGTGTGTTGTAGGACACAGTGGTGGCTCTTCAGGCTCTGGCTCTCTACTCCGCTCTGGTGTTCAGTCCCGGCGGTTCGAGCACGGTGACGGTCCAGTCTCCCAGTGGCCAGCTGACGTTTGAGGTGAACCAGAACAATAAGCTGCTCTACCAGGAGACGGAGCTGCAGGACACAACAGGGAAGTTCAGCCTGGAGGTGAAGGGCACGACGTGCGCTGTGATGCAGGTCAGTGGTCACCACGTGCACGCCCACAAACACTGCTGATGTAACCTCCGATTATACAAACCTACGCTTGGTTTAATAATAAAGTTAGACATTATGCCCTAAACCCACACAGCAAATACCTTTTGATGCCAACATTCTTCTCCATTTGCTTCAATGGCTCCAATTTTGACTAAAATTAATTCCTGAGATTCTTGTTCATGGATATTAAACCTCCCTTGTGCACCTCTTTCTCAGATTTCTCTTCACTATAACATCCCGCCTCCCGCCGATGTCACTACTCTCGGTGTTGAGGTCACACCAAAGGCCATTTGCACCAGCAAAAGACCCAAAATCTCTCTAATGATCAAGACCCTGTGAGTAATCAGCAAGCAGATCCACGTTACAGAAGATCACCGATGCATCTACCAGCTTGAACTCAGTAGCTGCGTGGGAGAAATGTTCATAAGTAAGTTTTTATTATGCTTGTATTACAGATACAGTGGAGAGGAGAAAACTACCAACATGGTGATCCTGGATATCAAAATGCTCTCTGGGTTTGTCCCAGACCCAGAGTCTCTGAAGAGCGTGAGTTATTACATTAACGTTCACCTTCAGGGTTCATCCACACGACTCTGTTTGCTCTCTGTCCAGACCATAGTCTGTTCATACGGAGTGGACGTAGTGGTTGTGATGTCACTCAGGGGTTTGTGGGTGTTTTGAAGGCTTGTGGGGAGGTTTGTGTGGATGTAGCCTCAGTAGAAATGTTAAAGTGTTCAGCTGCTGTTGATGACTGTCGTCTCCTCGCAGCTCAAACGTGCCGTGCTGGTGGATCGAGTGGAACAGAACGGGGATCACGTCCTGGTGTACATCGAGGAGGTGAGAGGAGAACCCACAGCCAGGAGAACCAGAGGCGACGCTCTCCGAGAGTCGATACTCACGGTGTCGTCTGTTTCTCTTCTCTCAACAGTTGGCAAAGGACACGCCCATCTTTTACAAGTTAGACCTCATACAGGAGCTCCACGTGCAGAACCTGAAGCCGGCCGTGGTCAAGATCTACGACTACTACCAGCCGAGTAAGACCTGAAGAACCAACGACCTCAGAGTATTGACTCCTAGCAGTGCATGTGTTGATCAATCTCTCTTCTTCTTCCTCTTCTCTCAGGTGACCAGGACGACACAGAATACTCCTCCCCTTGTGTCGCAGGTAAACATCCTGTCACAACATACGGAAGAAGCACCGCTTAAAATGTTTTATTTTACAATATAAAACGTAATTTAGACAAAAACATCTTCATTGCAACCTCAAAAAGTGTGCACAACCTTTTGGAAATAAATCAATAGATTATTATAAATGTGGCAATTTTTTAAGCTCAAACCAAATTGAGCAAACAGCTAATGTGATTGTTTCTTTATTGTATGTTTTGCAGGTTGAAGAGGGAAGTGGGGTCGGTCCTGATTAACACCATGTCTACAGACAGTCATCACATATCTGCCATCAGTGTATGAAGTGAAATGCATGATGGACAATAAAGTAATGTGGTGTGAAAATGGCTCTTAAAATTGTCTTTTGTTGAACTTTTCACATTGTTTCATCCCATCCCAAAATGAAGAAAGCTTTTATATTCTTTTATATTCTGGTAAAGACTCAGAAATTCTGCAAAACCAGTAAAATGGATACGCAGACAAAAATGCAATAGAATTAGAGGTTTTCTAAAAAGGACTCTCGTGGTGGGAAACACTACGACTTTTGTCCACAGGGGTCGCCGGAATCAACACAAAAGTTCCTTGTAGTAACTTTAATCTCCTCAAATAAATATAATGAAATAGAGAAAAGCTGCAGTTTGTCATGAGGAGGAAAATACCCAAACATAGATTTAAAATATTTTGGATGGTCGTATAGCGGCTGGATTTCGGAAGCAATTCGGAAGCATGTAATTTAATGTCTAAAACCAAATGTATTATTATATGGTGGGGATGATGAGCTGTGGCTGGCTTTGCGGCCTGCTAGGTGATGTGTTGGCAGGCAGACGGACAGGGAGGCTGCTGCAGCGATGCTACATGTTGCCCTCTGGACCCTCACAGCTCTGAATCCACTCTGTAAAATACATTAATACAGTCAGTATGAGTTCACTGAAAGAAAGTTAACGGTGATAGGGACAACAGTTGATTACCCACCGTTCATAGCTGTAGTCAGCTATCTCCGTTAGCTCTCGTTAGCTCGCGCCGTGTTAGGAGCACCTAACGTGACATAAACACTACAGTAGTAACGATTAACGGAGATCCAGCGCTACTAGGCTTACTAAGTTCACTGTAAGAAAGTTAACGTGATAGAGACAACAGTTGATTATGCAGCGTTCAGTCATAGACACGGAAGAGAACACACATTTACCTATACCCTAATACATACATTTATATACATTCATATCCCGTAATATCAATAATCTGCATGATCTCTATTGGTGCCACACGTCACCATAGAGATCATATAAAGCCCGAAAGAGGGAAACCAACTTCACAAACCCCCCTCTATTAATTATCCCGTGGTATCTCCTGGAACCATATATTGGTGCTCAGGTACCTCATGCACTCTTTTATATGGAACACCCTGGAGAGGAGACTCAAGGGGTGCATCTCAAGTCTCTAAATTGTCGTTTCCTCGCTCCTCAATTGAACCGGAAGTGGTTCTGCACTGCCATTATGACGGCCGTCCCAAAGCTCCCATTCTGCTCTGAGGAGCGAGGAGCCCCGAGAGCAGGCTTCCAGGAAGCGTCCTAATGCTGGACACGCCCCCTCACTGTTCATCTGTTATGTGATTGGATGCTGCAGCTGAGCGGACTGATGCTGGAGTTTAATACCAGAGTGAAGACGATCACAGATTAAACTCAAGCTATATAGTAAATCTGTTTTCTTATTCACCATCTGGTTAAAATATGTTCATTGTAGGTCAGAACAACAAAAGGACCACAAACTACTGTCTTTAAAGATTTGATCTGTTGTTTCCCTCAATAACTTGTATTATGTATGTGATTAAAATCAGAGAGCTGGAGAGAGGAAACACTTTTTACAACACGTAATGCAGAGAAATATATTTATATTGTGGGTTATTTTATAATGATGTCACAATCAGAATTTTAAAACATACCGACGTAAATAATAATGAATAAATAAGACGCATTCCGCCGGTAGAAATGGATCCTGCGAGTATAAGCAGGACACATCACAGTATATAAATACTCAATGCAGTTTATTAAACGGTAACAGACGACAGAGAAAACATCTCCACTCTGACACTCATGATAACTTTGTCTTTATTAATATAAGTAGTAGTGTAACAGCATTAAATCAACTCCGGACAAAACTCCATCAGCTGTTAAAGCGACTGACAGCTGATCAGTTGTGATCAGCTGTCAGAAACCGACTTCAAAGGAAAGGACTCATGTCTCTTAAAACATGTTTCCTCGCGTCTTCTCTCCTCGCTTGGTTTCCTTGCGTCTCTACATGCATCCCTGGTGAGAGGGACTAAGACGCAAGGAAAGGACGCAAGTGAGGGAAACGGGGATGCAATTTAGAGACTTGGGATGTACCCAAGGGGTAAATTACTTGAACACATTGCATCTTATTTAACTGCACGATCATTTGAGTGAAGGGTAATGGAGGGTCTTCATTACATTTCCTCCCTCCTCTCCTGCGAGGACATGGTTCCTTACACTTCGTGTACTCGAGACAAACAGGCAGCCACAGTATTTGTCTTCCCCGACCTATAAAGTTATATGGCTGCAGAGCCAGATACCATCCAGCAATGCACATGTTGGCATCCTTCATCCGATGCAACCCCTGGAGGGCACGATGATCAGTCTCCAGACTGAAGTGTCGTCCTACTTCATTGCCAGACACTCTTTCTCAACCTTAGAATACCTCGTCTTTCTGTCTTTAAGCTTGTGACTGAGGAACTGGCTTCATATCCCCGTCCACTTTCTGCAAAAACACCCCACCAAGGCCCACTCCTGAGGCGACTGTTTGCAGGGTGAACGGCTTGTCAAAGTCAGGACTGTGAACGCTTGGTCACACTCATTGGTCCAGTGTACTTTGCTGGGTGTTGAAGCTCTTGTTAGGTTGTTCAACACCAGTGAACGCTCTGCAAAGTGGGGAATGAATTTCCTGTACTACCCTACCAGGCCAATGACATTTTTCAACTTCTTCTTGGTGGTCGGAACAGGGAAGGCCTGAATGGCATCAACCTTCCCCACTTGAGGTTTGATCTCGCCCAAATACTCAACCTCAAATAGCTCAAATACTCAACCTCTTTCTGGGCTACTGAACATTTCTTTGGGTTGATTGTCAACCCTGCCGCTTTAATCCGTTGCAGGACTTGTGACAGATGTGACATGTGTTCCACCCTGGCTGGCTGAAAATTACCACATCACCCAATAGGCAGCTGAAAAGTCCGACACGTCTCTCAAAGCATGACTCATTAGTCTCTGAAAGGGCGCTGGTGCACCATTAAGGCCAAATGGCATCACTTTAAAGTGGTACATACCAAATGGAGTCCTAAAGGCGGTCAACTCACGAGCTTCTGTTGCTAGCGCAACCTGCCAATAGCCTTTACTCAGGTCCAGGGTAGTGATGCACTTTGCTCTCCCAACTCTCTCCACCAGGTCATCAATTCTGGGCATGGGATAAGGATCAAAGTGAGACATAGCATTCAGGTACCGGAAGTCAATGCAAAATCTATGTGTGCCATCTTTTTGGGGTACCAACACAATAGGGCTGCACCATTCACTGCTGGATACTTTAATTATACCCAGTTCCAACATCAACTTGATTTCTTTCCTTCTTCCTCAAGCACCAACCGCTCAGGAATCCAGTAGCTCCTCTGCCGCCCTGGAGCATCTTTATGTAGCCGAATCTTGTGCTGGACAAGGGTGGTGAATCCTGGCGACTCACTGAAGAGCTTTGGGTCCAAAAGAGGTACCACATCTGCCTTATCAGCAGTGGACAGATGTGACAGATCCACTGGCCCGGACTCCACTGTGCTGGCAGGAAAGAACTGTTCAGTCTCCTCCTCATCATGGACAAACAGCTGATGGTGCGCAGGAACCTGGAACTCCTTTAACGAGTTTACATGGAATTTCTGATATTTCTTTACTCTTTTGGCGTATAGAGTTCATAGGGGACCTTACCAGTCCGTCTCGTGACTTCATAAGGTCCATGCCACTTGGTCAAGAGCTTGCTTTCAGAAGTAGGAAGCAAACAACTTTGAAATCGTATTTGACTGCGCCAAGAAACAGTTTATACTCCAATCATGTGAGTGAAGGGTAATGGAGTGTCTTCATTACACTCATATTTAAAATAATGAATACTTTTTGTTTGTTATTGTGGTTAAATTAATGTAATTCATGCTGCTGTTATATTGATACCAGACCGCTTTGTTTGTCTTCATGCAGGAGAGCAAACAGGCTTTAAAAGGTTAAACGCAAACAAATACGGAGTGAAGCAGAATGAGATAAAATCATGTTGTTCTCACATTTTTTCTATAAATTTGGACTTTTGGAACTTATTTGACGCTCTGGAGTTACTGAAAATATTTGAATCAGAAGTTCAGAAACAATGTCATATGCATTCACCTAACAATAATAATATTTGTAGAATCTATAATATATATTTAATTCTACAAATAGTATAATACTAATAATAGTATTATTATACCCTGACCTTAATTTGGAACTGTCCTATCAATATTTTGTAATATGTATATGCAGACTTTTGCATAAATGATCTAGTAAGGGTGTTGTTGTGAGTTTAGTTATACATGTGTAAATATAATTTTGACAACTCTGAGTGGATAAACCCTGGAGGGGTTTAGGAACCGCTGCTTTAGTCGATGCACTATATTTAAAATGTTGTTTTATTAGATATATGGAAGTTTCTCTTCAGCTTATTTATTTCATTACTATCTATAAAATCTATTTTATGACCAATAACAAAGCATCCACGCTCCTGTGATGACCTCCTATGAAGAAGTAATTAAATCAGCTAAATGGAATGCAGCCATGAATAATACTGTTAGTTAACCTGTGCGTTACCTCCGATAACATGTCAACATGTCTGCCATTAAAACACACCTGTGTCAGACATGAAACCAGACACATCTTCATCTCCATCAGCAGACAATGACATCATCGTCTCAGGGGAATCCTCAGGTTTTCCCTTTTTCATTTTGTACTATTTGATATTTGATTTCAATAAAATGATCTCCACACGTGCTGTTACTTTAAAGGAAGTATAAATAAATAAATAAAAAAAAAGGGGGGGGAGGGATAAATTAAATTTAAAAAGCTACGTCACTTCCGGGAGAGCAAAATGACAGCTGGTTTGTTTTTATCAACAAGGGGAATTAAAAGTAAACATCAAAGGTGAGTAGACCGCCGCTGCGTCAGTGCGCGAGGAGCTGTGCACGCTGCCATGTTGCATGATCACTGCCGTCATCTGTGATCCATCTCCGGACATCTGTAGTCCATCTCCGGACCCTGGCGCTGCAGCTGCGGGTCAGACTGTCAACAACCGGCCCGTTGCACCGACTATCCTCCGTTACATGTCGTCATCTTTAAATATCTAGCGAAACGCTTTTTAGTAAATAATGCCAAACTCCGTTTAAAATATGTACATTTGTAGTAGTTTGAGCCGTGTTGACGTATATATACAACACAACAACACCGCTGCACGACGTGTCCGTCTCCACTAGTGTTTAACGGGACGTCGGCGTCGGTCTCATGGACGAAGAATCTCTTTCAACAATTAAAAATCAACTTTTATCATCGCTCTTCCTGTTGTTGCCAGGACCCTTTCACTGCATCACGTGACTGGGTGAGGGACTATAGACAGAGAACAGCACGCGCACAGTCACGAGTCTGTCTACATAACTGGTGGTTTGCCAAAAGGCTGAAAGACGAATGTACAAGTCCTCCGTGCTGAAGCTCGGGTGGTCGGGTTTATGACTGTACATGTTCTGTAACTGTCCTGGTGGAGAAGAATAGTACAATGACGATGTATTTCAATGAGATTTGGCGTAGCGCGCGTTCTCTTACGTCACTTCCGTCACTCCGTGAGCGGCTCGCGCTGCTAAACTTCAAACCCCGTTAAAATGAAGATTCCTTTGTGGATAGGATGCATGAGCACCAGGTGTTACAGGCAGGTCTAATTATAGATACCACACGTTGAGTTATGGAGTTCTCAAGGGAGTTCACTCTTTAATTAATTTAATTACAACACACTAAACCACTTTCATCTTGTTCAACTCGTTTCCTTCACCAATCAAAAACCATTGAGCGTATTGATATTGTCTCTGACCATAATTGTATTGTATAGCTTTTTGGTGAATAACTAGCAGGCAGAAGCTGATCTTTGACTCCTGTCCTCAGGGTCATGTGGTGAGCAGCCTCCCAGTCCTCCCAGTCCTCCCAGTGCTTGTCTGTTCAGAGCAACTGGCCAAAGAGGGAGCATCTTTTCTTCTGGAGACGTCCGCCAGCCGACCAGCCGCTCTGGAGTAAGACACACACACACATGAACACACAGGTTGTTGTTTTGTGTTGTTTGTGCTCCACGTGATGAAGAAATAACTCGTCTGACAGGAAGGCACAGGAGCAGAGTGTGGAGGGCGGCCCGGTGAAGGCCAAGGTCAAGGCCAAGGCCAAGGTCAAGGCCTCTCCCGGTAAGACGCTTCCTCCCATTGTTATGACTATTGTTGTTATTATTATTATTATTATTATTTTTAATATTATTATTCACACACTAAGATGACATGAAGAGGAAAGAATGAATCGCACTCAAGCTTTTGTTTCCCAGAGATGTGCTCAAAAAGTTTTCCTGCAAATAAGAAATCTATCATGAAAAAAAGGTTAAAATGACCCAATTAGTTCAGAAATAACGAGAAGAGGAGATCGTATTAAACTGCTGTCGCACTTAAACACAACACAACACACAACACACTGTACAACACACTGTACAACACACTGTACAACACACTGTACAACACACTGCACAACACACTGTACAACACACTGCACAACACACTGTACAACAACACACAACACACTGTACAACACACTGCACAACACACTGCACAACACAACACACTGTACAACACACTGTACAACACACTGTACAACAACACACAACACACTGTACAACACACTGCACAACACACTGCACAACACACTGTACAACACACTGCACAACACACTGCACAACACACAACACACTGCACAACACAACACACTGTACAACACACTGTACAACACACTGTACAACACAACACACCACACAACACAACACACTGCACAACACACTGCACAACACAACACACTGCACAACACAACACACTGCACAACACACTGCACAACACAACACACTGCACAACACAACACACTGCACAACACAACACACCACACAACACAACACACTGCACAACACACTGCACAACACAACACACAACACACTGCACACTGTACAACACACTGCACACTGCACAACACACTGCACAACACAACACACTGCACAACACACACAATACACTGCACAACACAACACACTGCACAACACACACAATACACTGCACAACACACACACACAACACACTGCACAAGACAACACACCGCACAACACACACACACACACACAACACACTGCACAACACAACACACAACACACTGTACAACACACTGCACACTGCACAACACACTGCACAACACACTGTACAACACACTGCACAACACAACACACTGCACAACACACACAATACACTGCACAACACACACACACAACACACTGCACAAGACAACACACCGCACAACACACACACAACACACTGCACAACACACACACTGCACAACACACACACACACACAACACACAACACACTGCACAACACACACAACACACTGCACAACACACACACACAACACACTGCACAAGACAACACACCGCACAACACACACACACACACACAACACACTGCACAACACACACACACACAACACACTGCACAACACACACACACACACAACACACACACAACACACTGCACAACACAACACACTGCACAACACAACACACTGCACAACACACACACACAGCACACTGCACAACACACTGCACAACACACACACACAGCACACTGCACAACACACACACAACACACACACACAACACACTGCACAACACAACACACTGCACAACACACTGCACAACACACTGCACAACACACACACACAGCACACTGCACAACACACACACACACACAACACACTGCACAACACACTGCACAACACACACACAACACACACAACACACTGCAGCACCTTTATGTCAAATTAGATAACGTAACAGGATCACTTATTATTTTATTTCAGCAAAACCTCTACATAATTAATGTTTCCCTGCAGCAGACACACACACACACACACACACACACACACACACACACTGAAGGTTCAGCATGAACATTGTCTTCCTGGTTTCGGTCGTCGTCGTCTTGCTGATAAGGACACGAGGAGACGAGGACGCCTCCTTGTGTCCTTCCCTGCTCCCTTTGTCGTCCTCTTATCTCACCGGACCTCCACGCCGGGTCCGTTATGTATTTCAAAAAGTCTTAAAGGCTCAGTGTGAAGGATGTATTGATCTAGCTTCTGCATTAGCTCATTTTAAGATGCAGTGGATGTGTGTCTGTCCTCCACCAGCTGAGCGGGGGTCTGACCAGCAGGGCGGCGCCATGGAGCCACCGGAGCAGGAATCGAACGGCCGGTCCTTTGTGGAGGTGCTGACTGAGAAGTACAGCCCGGACAACTTCCCCCTGCGCAGGGGCCCCGGCATGGGGGTGGTGGTGGTTCCCACCGCGGCTCCTCAGGGCTCCCCCATGAAAGGTGAGCCGCGGGTCAGGTAGCGTCACCTTAAAGACCGACCCCGTCTGTTTGACCGTCTGTTTGACCCGTCTGTTTGACCCTCCTGTTTGACCGTCTGTTTGACCGTCTGTTTGACCGTCTGTTTGACCGTCTGTTTGACCGTCTGTTTAACCGTCTGTTTGACCCTCCTGTTTGACCGTCTGTTTGACCGTCTGTTTGACCCTCCTGTTTGACCCTCCTGTTTGACCCGTCTGTTTGACCGTCTGTTTGACCGTCTGTTTGACCGTCTGTTTGACCGTCTGTTTGACCCTCCTGTTTGACCGTCTGTTTGACCGTCTGTTTGACCGTCTGTTTAACCGTCTGTTTAACCGTCTGTTTGACCCTCCTGTTTGACCGTCTGTTTGACCGTCTGTTTGACCCTCCTGTTTGACCCTCCTGTTTGACCGTCTGTTTGACCGTTTGTTTGACCGTCTGTTTGACCCGTCTGTTTAACCCGTCTGTTTAACCGTCTGTTTAACCGTCTGTTTGACCGTCTGTTTGACCGTCTGTTTGACCGTCTGTTTGACCCTCCTGTTTGACCCTCCTGTTTGACCCGTCTGTTTGACCGTCTGTTTGACCCGTCTGTTTAACCCGTCTGTTTGACCGTCTGTTTGACCGTCTGTTTAACCGTCTGTTTGACCGTCTGTTTGACCGTCTGTTTAACCGTCTGTTTGACCGTCTGTTTGACCCTCCTGTTTGACCCTCCTGTTTGACCCGTCTGTTTGACCCGTCTGTTTGACCCTCCTGTTTGACCCTCCTGTTTGACCCTCCTGTTTGAACCGTCTGTTTGACCCGTCTGTTTGACCGTCTGTTTGACCCGTCTGTTTGACCCGTCTGTTTAACCGTCTGTTTGACTGTCTGTTTGACCGTCTGTTTGACCCTCCTGTTTGACCGTCTGTTTGACCGTCTGTTTGACCGTCTGTTTAACTGTCTGTTTAACCCGTCTGTTTAACTGTCTGTTTAACTGTCTGTTTAACCGTCTGTTTAACCCGTCTGTTTAACCATCTGTTTGACCGTCTGTTTGACCGTCTGTTTAACCATCTGTTTAACCGTCTGTTTGACCGTCTGTTTGACCGTCTGTTTGACCGTCTGTTTGACCGTCTGTTTGACCCTCCTGTTTGACCCGTCTGTTTGACCCTCCTGTTTGAACCGTCTGTTTGACCCGTCTGTTTGACCGTCTGTTTGACCGTCTGTTTGACCCTCCTGTTTGACCGTCTGTTTGACCGTCTGTTTGACCCTCCAGGTTGACCGTCTGTTTGACCGTCTGTTTGACCGTCTGTTTGACCGTCTGTTTGACCGTCTGTTTAACCGTCTGTTTGACCGTCTGTTTAACCCGTCATTTTAACCCCCCTCATGTCTGTTTACCCCCCCCCCGTCCAGACCGGCTGAACATGCCCACCATTCTGGTGCTGAACAGCTGTGGGATCAGCAGAGCCGGAGACCAGGCGGTGATCGCTGCTTTCTGCGGCCACGTCATCGAGCTGGACCTGTCTCAGAACCAGCTGCAGGACTGGAGAGAGGTGTCAATGAAATAATAAATAAATACAAATAGTAATATGTATAGATAATAATAACTTTATTTATATATAGCACCTTTTAATAAACAATTCCACAATACAAAATACATACAATAAAAGTAATTATAAAGAAATATATTATTAATAATAATAACTTTATTTATATTGCACCTTTTAAAAGCAGAGTTAAAGACAAAACTAAGAAATATAACAACATAACTGAGTCAAACTAAGGTCAAATTTAAACACTGATGAAACAGTATAATATATATTATATATAAAAAAATCAATATATAAAAAGAAATCTATGCAATAATACAAATGAATAGCTAGATAAATAAGTAAATACATTCATGTTGTAAAATACAAGAGCAGTATCTGACTCCTTCATTATGATTCATTAAGTCGTTATTGTGCTCATGAGATTCTAATAACCAGTAAATCAATCGTTGAGTTTTCTGTTTAAATGTGTGGTTTCAAAACAAACCGTCTCGTTCTCAGATCAGTAAGATCGTGTCCAACGTCCCCAACCTGGACTTCCTGAACCTGAGCTCCAACCCTCTGGCAGGAAGCCGCCTGGATCCACAATGCGCCGCCGGCTTCTCCCGGGTCCAACACCTCGTGCTCAACAACACCCGAGTGTCCTGGGACACGGTGCTGCTGCTCACCAGAGAGATGACGCAGTGAGACTACTTACTACTTACTACTTACTACTTTACTACTTTACTACTTACTACTTACTACTTTACTACTTACTACTTTACTATTTTGTCTGTTTCGTCTGTATATTTCTCCTAAATTCACCAAAGGTTTCCATTACATGATGCCTCATTTGCATATGTAAACACAACATTTCATAAAACTTGTAATACAATAAATCCTCCTCTTAATGTCAGTGATGAAGTGGTGAAGTGATGAAGTGGTGAAGTGGTGAAGCATTCATAACCTCATTTATATAACTTTACTCTTTCATTTCTACATATATTCTGAGTGTTTGTTCACAACACATTCATAACCTCATTTATATAACTTTACTCTTTCATTTCTACATATATTCTGAGTGTTTGTTCACAACACATTCATAACCTCATTTATATAACTTTACTCTTTCATTTCTACATATATTCTGAGTGTTTGTTCACAACACATTCATAACCTCATTTATATAACTTTACTCTTTCATTTCTACATATATTCTGAGTGTTTGTTCACAACACATTCATAACCTCATTTATATAACTTTACTCTTTCATTTCTACATATATTCTGAGTGTTTGTTCACAACACATTCATAACCTCATTTATATAACTTTACTCTTTCATTTCTACATATATTCTGAGTGTTTGTTCATAACCTCATTTATATAACTTTACTCTTTCATTCCTACATATATTCTGAGTGTTTGTTCACAACGCATTCATAACCTCATTTATATAACTTTACTCTTTCATTCCTACATATATTCTGAGTGTTTGTTCACAACGCATTCATAACCTCATTTATATAACTTTACTCTTTCATTCCTACATATATTCTGAGTGTTTGTT
The DNA here is from genome assembly GCA_038501785.1 of Myoxocephalus aenaeus. Lineage (NCBI taxonomy): Eukaryota > Metazoa > Chordata > Actinopteri > Perciformes > Cottidae > Myoxocephalus > Myoxocephalus aenaeus. The sequence continues at coordinate 563,803 of JBAMJR010000119.1, read as the reverse complement.
CATAACCTCATTTATATAACTTTACTCTTTCATTCCTACATATATTCTGAGTGTTTGTTCATAACCTCATTTATATAACTTTACTCTTTCATTCCTACATATATTCTGAGTGTTTGTTCACAACGCAGTCATAACCTCATAACCCCCCCAGGCTGGAGGAGCTGTTCCTGGGCAGGAACGAGTACCGAGGTGTGAGCGGCTCCAGCGCCGGCTGCCCCGGCCTGCGGCTGCTGCACATCACTGACAACAGCCTGCAGGACTGGGCCGAGGTCCGTAAGATCGGCACCATGTTCCCGGGCCTGGACACGCTGATCATGGCCAACAACAACCTGGACTCCATCCAGGACAACGAGGACCTCCTGAGGAGGCTGTTCCCCAAACTACGCAGCATCAACCTGAGCAACTCCGGTGGGGACGCGTCTTTATTCTGGTTCTACTGAGAGTTTAGCTAGTACAAGTACACATTTAATACACACCTACACATGCAGTACATATTCATATATATTTATATACAATTATATTAGTAAGAGGGAGACACGTCTTTATTCTGGTTCTACTGAGAGTTTAGCTAGTACAAGTACACATTTAATACACACCTACACACGCATTTATGTCATAGTTAACTCGCGATTAATCGCAATTTTTTTTTTTTCATTTTAATGCTCTTATCAACATGAAAAAGTGGATTGGCTTGCTTCATGCAAATTTTATTTTATTGAAAAACAACTGCCAAACAGGGCGGTACAAAATAAAATTATAAAGTGCACATTTCAGGTGAGAGAGAGAGGGGGAGGGAGAGAGAGGGAGAGAGAGGGAGAGAGAGGGAGAGAGGGAGAGAGGGAGAGAGAGAGAGGGAGAGGGAGAGAGAGAGAGATGAACATAGCAGTCAGGCTCCTGAAGGTAACTCGTAGGTCCTGTCGTTGGATGCGATGTGTATTCTATCAGCTAGACCAGAGGTGGGCAAACTACGGCCCGCGGGCCGGATACGGCCCGCCGAATATTAATATACGGCCCGCCGAGTATTATAATTATTATAACATTAAAAAAATATATAAAAAAAAAGTTATTAAAAAAATATATTAAATTTTTTATTTTAATTTTAAATAATTATAAGTTATAGTAAAGACCGCTGTAGCGCTTCTCCGTTCCCAAGTTCAGTTTCCCGAAGCACGATGACCACAACAGACCAGCGTTGATGTTTCTTCATGCTTATTTATTGCACAGCGCTCTTTTAGGCTTTTCGTGTGTGCAGCGGCTGTCATTCAGACGCTGTTGTGGGACTACGGATAATATTATGAACCCAGACACCACGGAGTTTGATGTTCCGACGTATGTGGAGTTTACACAACAAGTATAAAGCAGAACTGGTGGTTATTTATTCCATAATCGATACCGGAAAAGACAGCTCTTTTTCACGGAGAGACCCGACGGCGATAAGCCACGCCCCCTTTGTCAAACACTCTCCATCCATCTGATACTGGCCCGGCCCGTCTGTCAAATTTTTTAATTCAATGTGGCCCCTGAGCCAAAAAGTTTGCCCACCCCTGAGCTAGACCCTCGTCCTCCACAACGTTAACAGGCTACACGCAGTAGCACCATTTAGCTATGGCTGCAATAAGTCTGTTCTTGTTGTGGTGTCCATGTGTTTCTGAAGTCATCCATTCTTGTCTGCTATGACGAGGGGGCGCAGAGTTAGCATCAGCTGTGTGTTGGCCATCAAGTGGTGTTTCAGACTGGAGAGGCTACGATGATAGCTCAGTTCACAATGACTAATGGCACATACCACTTTGGTCTTGTCAAGGGAACATCTGACAACTTGTTGAAAGTAAACTTTCCATTCATTAGCATCTTATCATTCATTTTGCCGTTTCACGCTCACCGTTCATTCATTTCAAACCGTAACGTTAGCCTAGCTTCCAAGCCCAAACGGCGTGCCTATTGTTTTGCTTCCGGTTGAGCTACATCCGGCGTGGCGCCCGAGAGAAAAAAATAAAATAATGTAAATGCGTTAACGCCGTTAATAAAATTGACGGCGTTAAAAATGGTTTGTGTTAACGCCGTTAATAACGCGCTAATATGACAGCTAATATTACTAGATTACACATGAACGCATCACCAACACTATATTTTACTAGATTACATGTGAACGCATCACCAACACTACATTTTACATGATTACACGTGAACGCATCACCAACACTACATTTTACTAGATCACACGTGAACGCATCACCAACACTACATTTTACTAGATTACACGTGAACGCATCACCAACACTACATTTTACTAGATTACACATGAACGCATCACCAACACTATATTTTACTAGATTACACATGAACGCATCACCAACATTACATTTTACTAGATTACACGTGAACGCATCACCAACATTACATTTTACTAGATTACACGTGAACGCATCACCAACACTACATTTTACTAGATCACACGTGAACGCATCACCAACACTACATTTTACTAGATTACACATGAACGCATCACCAACATTACATTTTACTAGATTACACATGAACGCATCACCAACACTATATTTTACTAGATTACACATGAACGCATCACCAACATTACATTTTACTAGATTACACATGAACGCATCACCAACATTACATTTTACTAGATTACACGTGAACGCATCACCAACATTACATTTTACTAGATTACACGTGAACGCATCACCAACACTACATTTTACTAGATCACACGTGAACGCATCACCAACACTACATTTTACTAGATTACACATGAACGCATCACCAACACTATATTTTACTAGATTACACGTGAACGCATCACCAACACTACATTTTACTAGATCACACATGAACGCATCACCAACACTATATTTTACATGATTACACGTGAACGCATCACCAACACTATATTTTACATGATTACACATGAACGCATCACCAACACTACATTTTACATGATTACACGTGAACGCATCACCAACACTACATTTTACTAGATTACACATGAACGCATCACCAACACTACATTTTACTAGATTACACATGAACGCATCACCAACACTACATTTTACTAGATTACACATGAACGCATCACCAACACTATATTTTACTAGATTACACGTGAACGCATCACCAACACTACATTTTACTAGATTACACATGAACGCATCACCAACACTACATTTTACTAGATTACACGTGAACGCATCACCAACACTACATTTTACTAGATTACATGTGAACGCATCACCAACACTACATTTTACTAGATTACACGTGAACGCATCACCAACACTACATTTTACTAGATTACACGTGAACGCATCACCAACACTATATTTTACTAGATTACACGTGAACGCATCACCAACACTACATTTTACTAGATTACACGTGAACGCATCACCAACATTACATTTTACTAGATTACACATGAACGCATCACCAACACTATATTTTACATGATTACACGTGAACGCATCACCAACACTACATTTTACTAGATTACACATGAACGCATCACCAACACTACATTTTACTAGATTACACATGAACGCATCACCAACACTACATGATTGCACGTGAACGCATCACCAACACTACATTTTACTAGATTACACATGAACGCATCACCAACACTATATTTTACTAGATTACACGTGAACGCATCACCAACATTACATTTTACACGGTTGCACCTGAACGCATCACCAACACTACATTTTACTAGATTACACGTGAACGCATCACCAACACTACATTTTACATGATTGCACGTGAACGCATCACCAACACTACATTTTACTAGATTACACATGAACGCATCACCAACACTATATTTTACTAGATTACACGTGAACGCATCACCAACATTACATTTTACACGGTTGCACATGAACGCACCACCAACACTACATTTTACACGGTTGCACCTGAACGCATCACCAACACGTGGACTTCCTGTCTGCAGGTCTGAGCCGATGGGAGGACGTGGAGAAGCTGAACTTCTTCCCGAAGCTGCGGGAGGTGCGTCTGCAGGGCATCCCTCTGCTGCAGAGCTACACCAACGCAGAGCGCCGCAGCCTCACCGTCGCACAGTGAGTCCTGAACCAACAGCCAGCCGGGTTCACCCTCTGAGGGTCGTGACCTCAGATCCTCTGAAACATATTTATGTTTTTAAACGGAAACACAAAACCCCCAAAATCTATTCTTAATGTTATGGTTTTTATTATTATTTATTCTGACGTCTGGTTTTATGGTTTTTAATCATTGTTTATTATGATGTCTGGTCTTCATGCAGTGTCTTATGTGTTTTTAATGCTATAATTTTAGTATTTATACATATTGTATTTATTTATTTTTTTGCTCTAATTTTACTTTACTGCTTTGTATTTAATTAGTTAATTTGGTGTGTCTTTTCTTTCCATTTTCCTCTTGTCAATCATTTGAAAAGCACATTTGATTTGCTTGAAAGGTGGTAAATAAATCTTTCAGTGGTTGGTTGATTGATTGATTGATTGATTGATTGATTGATTGATTGATTCCCTCAGGCTGCCTGCCATATCGCTGCTGAATGGCAGCGTCGTGACTGAATGTGAGAGAGAGGACGCAGAGCGGTTCTTCATCCGGCATCACGTGGACTTCCCCGAGGAGGAGCTGCCCTACAGGTACGCCGCTCACCTGGAGGCCTTCAGGTGTCCAGAGGTCCTGGAACCAGACTTATCCGGTGCCCGGATACCTTTGGAAGACCGGGTCTCGAGGGGTTTCCCATAGTTCCATTATTAGAGGAGGCCGACGTCTCCACCACTAACCCCCCGGCCTGATGAACCTTATGAACACACAACCTGCCGCTGTCCCCCCAGGTACCACACCCTGGTCACCAAGTACGGGAAGCTGGAGCCGCTGGCCGAGATCGACCTCCGGCCTCGCTACCGGGCCCTGGTGGAGGTTCACTGTGAGGACAAAGTGGAGCAGGTGAGTCTCTTTCGGAAATGTGGTTCTGGTTTCAGCCTCGGCACGGCATCCGAGACCCTCCTTACTTCTGGCTACTTGGTATATATATATATATATATATATATGTATCCAAAACCTTTGGGATTATTTTTTTTTCAAGAACTTTTCCAGGCCTGGAAATAACCATTTCAAAATTCCATGGAAAACCTGGAAAAGTCATGGAATTTTAAAATGGTGTAAATGTGTTATATTCATGTGTTCATGTCGTTCATTTACGCTGAGTTTGAAATAATTAATATGCTTTTAAAAGAAAGACTCAGAATATAAGCAGGCATACATACAGGCATCTATATAAATGTTTATTCTTTTAATCAAACTATTGTCTCATTCATTTGAGTCATCTAAGGTTTACTGTATGCTTTGTATTCTCATTGTTAGTTTAAATACTACATTTACTCACTTTTTACTGTTTACACCCAGATTTCACTAAATGTTTGCTCATGGACATTTGGTTTAAAGTCATGGAAAAGTCATGGACATTTGGTTAAAAGTCATGTAGTCGTAAAGACATCTGTACTAAACCGGATGTCTGAATGATGTTTCTGTCTCAGCTGAGCATCCGGTTGGACCAGACGGTGGCGGCGCTGAAGAAGCAGCTGACCTCGGTGGTCCAGCTGTCCACCGGCAGCATGAGGATCTACTACATCGACAGTTGCGGCGGCTTCGGGCCGGAGGAGATGAAGTACAACGCCCGGGCGCTGCACTCCTACAGCATCCAGGACGGGGACGAGATCCTGGTGGTGCCCAAGGCCAAGAGACCCTCCGGGTCGTCAGAGCGACGCGTTGATTGATCGATTGGATTATTTGTCGATCGGTTAAACGGCGACGCCACGAAATAATTGGAAAAATAAATGGAGCGGCTTCAGAGTTCAGGATGTGAACGCCACCGTGGAGAATGCACCAGCTGCTGGGGGGCTGCGAACCAACAGCCATCGTGCTTTTATTTAGTTCAGCTTTTTGGGTTTTGGGTGGGAAAAACAGGCAGAGGGAGCGACTCGCAGTGACTAGCAGCTTTAGCTCCACCTGCACAGCCGCTTAGCACTAGAACCATCGCACCTGAAAGCACCAACGAACCATCGCACCTGTAGAGTAACGCACCAACGAACCATCACACCTGAAAGCATCCAACGAACCATCACACCTGTAGAGGAAAGCATCCAACGAACCATCACACCTGAAAGCATCCAACGAACCATCACACCTGTAGAGGAAAGCATCCAACGAACCATCACACCTGAAAGCATCCAACGAACCATCGCACCTGTAGAGGAACGCATCCAACAAACCATCACACCTGAAAGTATCCAACAAACCATCGCACCTGTAGAGGAACGCATCCAACGAACTATCACACCTGAAAGCATCCAACGAACCATCGCACCTGTAGAGGAAAGCATCCAACGAACCATCACACCTGAAAGCATCCAACAAACCATCGCACCTGTAGAGGAACGCATCCAACGAACCATCACACCTGAAAGTATCCAACAAACCATCGCACCTGTAGAGGAACGCATCCAACGAACCATCACACCTGAAAGCATCCAACGAACCATCGCACCTGTAGAGGAACGCATCCAACGAACCATCACACCTGAAAGTATCCAACAAACCATCGCACCTGTAGAGGAACGCATCCAACGAACCATCACACCTGAAAGTATCCAACAAACCATCGCACCTGAAGAGGAACGCATCCAACGAACCATCACACCTGAAAGCATCCAACGAACCTTCACACCTGTAGAGAAAAGCATCCAACGAACCATCACACCTGAAAGCATCCAACGAACCATCGCACATGTAGAGGAACGCATCCAACGAACCATCACACCTGAAAGCATCCAACAAACCATCGCACCTGTAGAGGAACGCATCCAACGAACCATCACACCTGAAAGTATCCAACAAACCATCGCACCTGTAGAGGAACGCATCCAACGAACTATCACACCTGAAAGCATCCAACGAACCATCACACCTGAAAGAATCCAACAAACCATCGCACCTGTAGAGGAACGCATCCAACGAACCATCACACCTGAAAGCATCCAACGAACCATCGCACCTGTAGAGGAACGCATCCAACGAACCATCACACCTGAAAGTATCCAACAAACCATCGCACCTGTAGAGGAACGCATCCAACGAACCATCACACCTGAAAGTATCCAACAAACCATCGCACCTGAAGAGGAACGCATCCAACGAACCATCACACCTGAAAGCATCCAACGAACCTTCACACCTGTAGAGGAAAGCATCCAACGAACCATCACACCTGAAAGCATCCAACGAACCATCGCACATGTAGAGGAACGCATCCAACGAACCATCACACCTGAAAGCATCCAACAAACCATCGCACCTGTAGAGGAACGCATCCAACGAACCATCACACCTGAAAGTATCCAACAAACCATCGCACCTGTAGAGGAACGCATCCAACGAACCATCACACCTGAAAGCATCCAACAAACCATCGCACCTGTAGAGGAACGCATCCAACGAACCATCACACCTGAACGCATCCAACGAACCATCGCACCTGTAGAGGAACGCATCCAACGAACCATCACACCTGTAGAGGAAAGCATCCAACGAACCATCACACCTGAAAGCATCCAACGAACCATCACACCTGTAGAGGAAAGCATCCAACGAACCATCACACCTGAAAGCATCCAACGAACCATCGCACCTGTAGAGGAAAGCATCCAACGAACCATCGCACCTGAAAGCATCCAACGAACCATCACACCTGAAAGCATCCAACGAACCATCGCACATGTAGAGGAACGCATCCAACGAACCATCACACCTGAAAGCATCCAACAAACCATCGCACCTGTAGAGGAAAGCATCCAACGAACCATCACACCTGAAAGCATCCAACGAACCATCACACCTGTAGAGGAAAGCATCCAACGAACCATCACACCTGAAAGCATCCAACGAACCATCGCACCTGTAGAGGAAAGCATCCAACGAACCATCGCACCTGAAAGCATCCAACGAACCATCGCACCTGAAAGCATCCAACGAACCATCGCACCTGTAGAGGAAAGCATCCAACGAACCATCACACCTGAAAGCATCCAACGAACCATCGCACATGTAGAGGAACGCATCCAACGAACCATCACACCTGAAAGCATCCAACAAACCATCGCACCTGTAGAGGAACGCATCCAACGAACCATCACACCTGAAAGTATCCAACAAACCATCGCACCTGTAGAGGAACGCATCCAACGAACCATCACACCTGAAAGCATCCAACGAACCATCGCACATGTAGAGGAACGCATCCAACGAACCATCGCACCTGTAGAGGAAAGCATCCAACGAACCATCACACCTGAAAGCATCCAACGAACCATCGCACCTGTAGAGGAACGCATCCAACGAACCATCACACCTGTAGAGGAAAGCATCCAACGAACCATCACACCTGAAAGCATCCAACGAACCATCGCACCTGTAGAGGAACGCATCCAACGAACCATCACACCCCTAGAGGAAAGCATCCAACGAACCATCGCACCTGGAGAGGAAAGCTTCCAACGAACCATCGCACTTGTAGAGGAACGCATCCAACGAACCATCGCACCTGAAAGCATCCAACGAACCATCACACCTGTAGAGGAAAGCATCCAACGAACCATCGCACCTGTAGAGGAAAGCATCCAACGAACCATCGCACCTGAAAGCATCCAACGAACCATCACACCTGTAGAGGAAAGCATCCAACGAACCATCGCACCTGTAGAGGAACGCATCCAACGAACCATCGCACCTGTAGAGGAACGCATCCAACGAACCATCGCACCTGTAGAGGAACGCATCCAACGAACCATCGCACCTGTAGAGGAAAGCATCCAACGAACCATCGCACCTGTAGAGGAACGCATCCAACGAACCATCGCACCTGAAAGCATCCAACGAACCATCACACCTGTAGAGGAAAGCATCCAACGAACCATCGCACCTGTAGAGGAACGCATCCAACGAACCATCGCACCTGTAGAGGAACGCATCCAACGAACCATCGCACCTGTAGAGGAATGCATCCAACGAACCATCGTACCTGAAAGCATCCAACGAACCATCGCACCTGTAGAGGAAAGCATCCAACAAACCATCGCACCTGAAAGCATCCAACGAACCATCGCACCTGAAAGCATCCAACGAACCATCACACCTGTAGAGGAAAGCATCCAACAAACCATCACACCTGAAAGCATCCAACGAACCATCGTACCTGAAAGCATCCAACGAACCATCGCACCTGTAGAGGAAAGCATCCAACAAACCATCGCACCTGAAAGCATCCAACGAACCATCGCACCTGAAAGCATCCAACGAACCATCACACCTGTAGAGGAAAGCATCCAACAAACCATCGCACATGTAGAGGAAACAACAAGAAAAAAGAGGAAAAAGAAAGGAAGGGGAGGGATGTTTTTTTGGGAAGCTCAGAATCTGCTCTTTGCAGACGATGTGGTTCTGTCGGCTTGTAACGACCAGCATGCACTGGGGCGGTTTGTAGTCTAGATTGAAGTAGTTGTGATGAGTCGGCACCTACGATGTTAATATTGATCGTCAATTATATATATTAAGTGTCGATAAAAACGTGATCGTTGAACTAAAAGTTATATTTAATGCGTTATTTTCCAATCTGAACCATGAGTTTTATTATCCTTTGCAACACCGATGCTCAAAGGCCATGCTCTGTGCTGCCCCCTGCAGGACGGGGACACACACACACACACACACACACACACACACACACACACACACACACACACACACACACACACACACACACACACACACACGGTTAAGTGCAGGTTTGATTGTATCCATCTATCACATTTTATTTTACGAGTTGTTGCCGTTATCTACTTCAAATTATGATTTTTGGCTTTTCCAAATATTGCATTCTTTGCGTAATTTATTTAAATACTGGCATAATGAGCTCTTCTTTTATGGACTCTTTTAACCGCTTCATCCGTGCACTTCTTTACGGTGTATTACTGTATTTTGTGCGCCCACCTTGACAGTGTTCCACGTCTCAGAATAACTCCCACCAAAGATCATCATCGTTATTATTGTTATGATGATGACGATATAATGTGGAATATACTCCGTATGTATTACCCAGCATCCACCGTGGAGCAGAGCAGCGTTGGTTTTTGGTTCTATTGATTTTTCCCTTTAAAATACATATTCACGTTTAGTGTCTCGCTGCTTCACCCTCCTCGTGTATCTCCAGTATGTAAACACAACAATATTCCCTCCTCACCGTTACATATATATATATATAATGTTTATTTTGTGACTCCACGGTTTGAACACAGCCGTATAGAACGGCAGCATTGAGCTGTAATTGTTCATATTTCTTTGGTATAAATGCTATTTATTGATTTAATTTGTTTGTGATGAAAATGATCACTTTACCTGCTAAAATTGATGGAATATTGAACTTTTGTTTTACGTGTAAATGAATTGTTTACCTGTTGAATTCATCTATATTTGGTTGTTTATAAGACCAGTGTGTTATATTGTTATTTATTGATTGAATGTGTCACTAAACGTGCTTAAAGTTATGGAATAATGCACTTTTGTTTTACACTGTAGGTGTTCTTTTTTATTTATTTTATTTAATTTATTTATTATTATTTATTTACTGCTTCCTGTCCAACCTGCTAAGAAGCTATTTTAAAGGGACAGTGCACCCAAATCAGACGTACCTGTAGGTAGGAACTATTTTCTTTCAACCATAGTTGAAATAAAAAAGAATGAAGAAATGAAAATGAAGATTCATGACTAATAAAGCAAAGACAGAAAAAAAGAATGTTATTATTATTTATCACGAATTTAACATATATTCAATTTCTGATGGTATATTTTGTGAAATACAAATAAAATACAGAAGATTCTCGTTAGAAGTGACTTCAGTAGAACATTTGTTTTTTGAAGAAGCAGATTTTTTTTGTGGACCTTTTTAAAGGAACATTCCTCCCTTTGTCACAGTGTAGGATTCATTCATTATTCTTTCCTCATTCAACACTTTTACAAGGAGACATTCATCCAGCAGGAGCCTCAATGTCCCAGAATGCATCATGTTGGGATTGTTGTTGAGTGCTTTAAGTTTTCAACTCTACATTAATAACCAGCATCAGTATCATGTCTGTCTCCACTTTGAAACATAATCCAGAGACATTTAGAGACAGTTTTATCAGCACATTTCTAAAACTGTCCCTTCAAAGGAATCCTCAGAAGGTGAAAAAGATTCTTAAAAAAGAAGGAAACCATTAATTGAAGTAGTTAAAATACCTCCATAAGTGACTCCGCCTCCAGAACCAGAGCTGAACACCTGACTTCCTGTTGGAACGGAGACCTGCAGACTAGATGAGACCTGAGACTAGATGAGACCTGAGACTAGATGAGACCTGAAGACTAGATGAGACCTGAGACTAGATGAGACCTGAGACTAGATGAGACCTGAGACTAGATGAGACCTGCAGACTAGAGACCTGAGACTAGATGAGACCTGAAGACTAGATGAGACCTGAGACTAGAGACCTGAGACTAGATGAGACCTGCAGACTAGAGACCTGAGACTAGATGAGACCTGAGACTAGATGAGACCTGAGACTAGAGACCTGAGACTAGATGAGACCTGCAGACTAGAGACCTGCAGACTAGATGAGACCTGAGACTAGATGAGACCTGAAGACTAGATGAGACCTGAGACTAGATGAGACCTGAGACTAGATGAGACCTGCAGACTAGAGACCTGCAGACTAGATGAGACCTGAGACTAGAGACCTGAGACTAGATGAGACCTGCAGACTAGAGACCTGAGACTAGATGAGACCTGAGACTAGAGACCTGAGACTAGATGAGACCTGCAGACTAGAGACCTGCAGACTAGATGAGACCTGAGACCTGCAGACTAGATGAGACCTGAAGACTAGATACCTGCAGACTAGATGAGACCTGAAGACTAGATGAGACCTGAGACTAGATGAGACCTGAGACTAGAGACCTGCAGACTAGAGACCTGCAGACTAGATGAGACCTGCAGACTAGATGAAACCTGAAGACTAGATACCTGCAGACTAGATGAGACCTGCAGACTAGATGAGACCTGCAGACTAGATACCTGCAGACTAGATGAGACCTGAGACTAGATGAGACCTGAGACTAGAGACCTGCAGACTAGATGAGACCTGCAGACTAGATGAGACCTGCAGACTAGATACCTGCAGACTAGATGAGACCTGAGACTAGATGAGACCTGCAGACTAGAGACCTGCAGACTAGATGAGACCTGCAGACTAGATACCTGCAGACTAGATGAGACCTGAGACTAGATGAGACCTGCAGACTAGAGACCTGCAGACTAGATGAGACCTGCAGACTAGATGAGACCTGAGACTAGAGACCTGCAGACTAGAGACCTGCAGACTAGATGAGACCTGCAGACTAGATGAGACCTGAGACTAGATGAGACCTACAGACTAGATGAGACCTGAGACTAGATGAGACCTGCAGACTAGATAAGACCTGCAGACTAGATGAGACCTGAGACTAGATGAGACCTGAGACTAGATGAGACCTGCAGACTAGATGAGACCTGAAGACTAGATACCTGCAGACTAGATGAGACCTGAAGACTAGATGAGACCTGAGACTAGATGAAACCTGAGACTAGAGACCTGCAGACTAGATACCTGCAGACTAGATGAGACCTGCAGACTAGATGAGACCTGGAGACTATATACCTGCAGACTAGAGACCTGCAGACTAGATGAGACCTGAAGACTAGATACCTGCAGACTAGAGACCTGAGACTAGATGAGACGTGCAGACTAGAGACCTGAGACTAGATGAGACCTGAGACTAGATGAGACCTGCAGACTAGAGACCTGCAGACTAGATGAGACCTGAGACTAGATGAGACCTGAGACTAGATGAGACCTGCAGACTAGATGAGACCTGAGACTAGATGAGACCTACAGACTAGATGAGACCTGAGACTAGATGAGACCTGCAGACTAGATAAGACCTGCAGACTAGATGAGACCTGAGACTAGATGAGACCTGAGACTAGATGAGACCTGCAGACTAGATGAGACCTGAAGACTAGATACCTGCAGACTAGATGAGACCTGAAGACTAGATGAGACCTGAGACTAGATGAGACCTGAGACTAGAGACCTGCAGACTAGATGAGACCTGAGACTAGATGAGACCTGCAGACTAGAGACCTGCAGACTAGATGAGACCTGAGACTAGAGACCTGCAGACTAGATGAGACCTGAGACTAGATGAGACCTGAAGACTAGATGAGACCTGAGACTAGATGAGACCTGAGACTAGATGAGACCTGAGACTAGATGAGACCTGCAGACTAGAGACCTGCAGACTAGATGAGACCTGAGACTAGATGAGACCTGAGACTAGATGAGACCTGAGACTAGATGAGACCTGCAGACTAGAGACCTGCAGACTAGATGAGACCTGAGACTAGATGAGACCTGCAGACTAGATGAGACCTGAGACTAGATGAGACCTGAGACTAGATGAGACCTGCAGACTAGAGACCTGCAGACTAGATGAGACCTGAGACTAGATGAGACCTGAGACTAGATGAGACCTGCAGACTAGATGAGACCTGAGACTAGATGAGACCTGAGACTAGATGAGACCTGCAGACTAGAGACCTGCAGACTAGATGAGACCTGAGACTAGATGAGACCTGAGACTAGAGACCTGCAGACTAGATGAGACCTGAGACTAGATGAGACCTGAGACTAGATGAGACCTGCAGACTAGATGAGACCTGCAGACTAGATAAGACCTGCAGACTAGATGAGACCTGAGACTAGATGAGACCTGCAGACTAGATGAGACCTGCAGACTAGAGACCTGCAGACTAGATGAGACCTGAGACTAGATGAGACCTGAGACTAGATGAGACCTGCAGACTAGATGAGACCTGAGACTAGATGAGACCTGAGACTAGAGACCTGCAGACTAGATGAGACCTGAGACTAGATGAGACCTGCAGACTAGAGACCTGCAGACTAGATGAGACCTGAGACTAGAGACCTGCAGACTAGATGAGACCTGAGACTAGATGAGACCTGAGACTAGATGAGACCTGAAGACTAGATGAGACCTGAGACTAGATGAGACCTGAGACTAGATGAGACCTGCAGACTAGAGACCTGCAGACTAGATGAGACCTGAGACTAGATGAGACCTGAGACTAGATGAGACCTGCAGACTAGAGACCTGCAGACTAGATGAGACCTGAGACTAGATGAGACCTGCAGACTAGATGAGACCTGCAGACTAGATGAGACCTGAGACTAGATGAGACCTGAGACTAGAGACCTGCAGACTAGATGAGACCTGAGACTAGATGAGACCTGAGACTAGATGAGACCTGCAGACTAGATGAGACCTGAGACTAGATGAGACCTGAGACTAGATGAGACCTGCAGACTAGAGACCTGCAGACTAGATGAGACCTGAGACTAGATGAGACCTGCAGACTAGATAAGACCTGCAGACTAGATGAGACCTGAGACTAGATGAGACCTGCAGACTAGATAAGACCTGCAGACTAGATGAGACCTGAGACTAGATGAGACCTGCAGACTAGATGAGACCTGCAGACTAGATGAGACCTGAGACTAGATGAGACCTGCAGACTAGATGAGACCTGAGACTAGATGAGACCTGAGACTAGATGAGACCTGAAGACTAGATGAGACCTGAGACTAGATGAGACCTGAGACTAGATGAGACCTGAGACTAGATGAGACCTGCAGACTAGATGAGACCTGAGACTAGATGAGACCTGAAGACTAGATGAGACCTGAGACTAGATGAGACCTGCAGACTAGATGAGACCTGCAGACTAGATGAGACCTGAGACTAGATGAGACCTGAAGACTAGATGAGACCTGAGACTAGATGAGACCTGAGACTAGATGAGACCTGAAGACTAGATGAGACCTGAGACTAGATGAGACCTGAGACTAGATGAGACCTGAGACTAGAGACCTGCAGACTAGATGAGACCTGAGACTAGATGAGACCTGAGACTAGATGAGACCTGCAGACTAGATGAGACCTGAGACTAGATGAGACCTGAGACTAGAGACCTGAGACTAGATGAGACCTGAGACTAGATGAGACCTGAGACTAGATGAGACCTGAGACTAGAGACCTGCAGACTAGATGAGACCTGAGACTAGATGAGACCTGAGACTAGATGAGACCTGCAGACTAGATGAGACCTGAGACTAGATGAGACCTGAGACTAGAGACCTGCAGACTAGATGAGACCTGAGACTAGATGAGACCTGAGACTAGATGAGACCTGAAGACTAGATGAGACCTGAGACTAGATGAGACCTGAGACTAGATGAGACCTGAGACTAGAGACCTGAGACTAGATGAGACCTGAGACTAGATGAGACTAGAGACCTGCAGACTAGATGAGACCTGAGACTAGATGAGACCTGAGACTAGAGACCTGAGACTAGATGAGACCTGAGACTAGATGAGACCTGAGACTAGATGAGACCTGAGACTAGATGAGACCTGAGACTAGATGAGACCTGCAGACTAGAGACCTGCAGACTAGATGAGACCTGAAGACTAGATGAGACCTGAGACTAGAGACCTGCAGACTAGATGAGACCTGAGACTAGATGAGACCTGAGACTAGATGAGACCTGAGGTTTCAGTAAACTGGCTATCTGTAGTTCACTAATGGAACACAGACTGTTGAGAGTCTGAGCTCATCTTCTCTTTGCAGGAGCCATGTGAAGATCAGACGGAACGGAGTGAGTCATCGTTCTCATGCAGCGTCTGGAGAGACGTGATGTCACTGGAAGGAGAAGGAGGAGTCTCCTCCTCCGTGGGAGTCAGAAGTCTGGACGCGGGTCACAGACGGTTCTGTGCTGCAGAAAGACGTGAAGACTCACGACACGCCAACATGGCCGCCTGTTGAGTGAGTGATCATAGGAAACGCTCTTTAGACGCTAATGCAGCGATATAGAAATACACCTTTAAATACAGAGTGGACAAGGTGACAGACAAAGCAAAGCTAAATAATAATATAATAATGAAAAGCAGAATAATAACAGAAGGTCCAAATAATAACTGAAGTCCAACAAAAGCAACACAAACTAATATTCACTATTAACACAATGCAAAATACATAAAATACAAATATGAATACAAATAATAAAATAAAAGCAGTCACATAAAAGCCAGTCGGTAAAATGTATTTTTTTAAAGTGATTTAAAAGAGACTGATCATCCTATTTGGTTAAACACTATTTATTTTTATTTACGTACTTTCCTTTATTTACTTGAATCCAGTAGTATTAATTGTATTTATAAAAAAAATAACAGGAAAAACTTCCCCACGGGTCAAATCTGAGACGAAAACGACCGGAAACATGTAGGTTCCCGTTTCTCCCATCGGCCCTGAAAGCAGCATTTTTCCAACTGTCCGGTGTTGACGCTGATCACCACGGTGAAGGTGTAGGGGGGCGGGGCCGCGTGACGCGCTCAAAGAAGGTGTGAACCAATCAGAAAAGGAGCTCTGCTGCCGGTCTGACGTCACCCGTTAAAGAGAACGTAACCGTTACTCGGTCGCTGAAACTCTTCAACTGCAAAATCAAAAAGGTGGGTGTGTGTCTGTTTGCGTGTCTGTTTGTGTGTGTGTGTAGAAGGACATATACGTCCGGACATTAAAGGCAGGTGACGGTGTGACGTAGTCGTCTTATCGATCACAGAGCGGTAATGAACTGCGCATAACGGCACCTTTGGGTAACGAGGGGGGCGTGCACGGCCCGCCGCATCGGGACGAGGAGGTGAGTGAATGCAGCACCACCACCATCATAACCAGCATAACCAGCACCATAACCAGCAGCACCAGCAGCACCAGCACCCTCGGTTAATAAAGTCTTAACTAACTCCCGGAGATGCGAGGCTTTCGTTGCATGCCGGGACATTACGTGACGTCACGAACCCCGTTTAACGCTTTTCTCCTCTTCCATCTTCACTCGTTAAAAACCCGTCGTGACTTTTAAGAAGACTGCTGTCTGGCCGGCTGCTTGTGTTCAACGTTCAAGCCGCCGTCTGTTTCCAACCCGAAGTCTAAAGTTGTGTTATTTACGGTAACGTGTGGAGACGGTAAGCCCCGCCCCCTTCTGTGCGTCACCGCTAGCGGGCACACTGCGGAGCGCCGGGTCGCGTGTCCCGGCTCCTCTCGGTGTCACGTGACGGTCACTGTCTCCATTGTCTTCCGCTCAACGGGTTTCCTGTTTATTTATTATTGATTTATTATGTCTTTATGACGCAGCCCGCTTATGTAGTTCCGCAGCTGTATTGTGTGACATCACTTTATTGATCCCCGATGGAAATGATATCTGCCAGAAGTTTAAAAATACCAAAGAATACAAATATGATCACATGTGATTTTTTATTTATTTATAATTATGACGCGTGAGAGAAGTAATATTGACTCCAGTGCAACAACAGTGAGTCAAATATAGTAAACAAATTCAACTAAAATAGAAAAAGTGAATAACAACAGATTAAAGTGTATATAAGAAATAATACACACACACACACACACACACACACACACACACACACACACACACACACACACACACACACACACACACACACAAGAATATAAACGTGTGATTAGAGTAAGGGAGATGAGACAGAACATAATTAATCCCAAAGGAATTTATTGTCACAGAATAACAGAATAACAGAGTTCATAACAGAAGTATAAGGAAACAATAGAATAATAATATAAACACATATTAAAAATAGTGTTAAAGCTATAATACTGACACCATATGTATATACCACTGTGTAATATGAATACTTCATATGTGTAATAATGTGAACCCAAACATTCAGTCTGAATATATAATTTTTATTTCTTTTGAAATATTTAACTTATTTATTATACCTTTACTGTCTGATTACTAATTTATTACATGTGTTTAGTTTTTTTACTAACGTCTCTTGTTGTTGCGTCGTCCACTCTGCTGCTGTGATCAGATAGAAAAAGTTAATTACAACAACATAATTAAAAGCAAGAGTACAAATATAAAGTGTTTAAGAAGTAATACAAACACATTGGAATAAGGGAGATATCGTAGAAGATGAGTCACATGAAGCTGAACTACAATCAGCTGTGAAATTAATGATACTTTTCACTTTAGTGGGTGAACAGACTTGGTGACAGACTTGGTGAGACAGACTTGGTGAAACAGACTTGGTGTAACAGACTTGGTGTAACAGGCTTGATGTAACAGACTTGGTGTAACAGACTTGGTGTAACAGGCTTGATGTAACAGACTTGATGTAACAGATTTGGTGAGACAGACTTGATGTAACAGACTTGGTGTAACAGACTTGGTAACAGACTTGGTGTAACAGACTTGGTGAACAGACTTGGTGTAACAGACTTGGTGTAACAGACTTGGTGTAACAGACTTGTTGTAGCAGACTTGGTGTAACAGACTTGGTAACAGACTTGGTGAGACAGACTTGGTGAGACAGACTTGGTGAGACAGACTTGGTGTAACAGACTTGGTGTAACAGACTTGGTGACAGACTTGGTGTAACAGACTTGGTGTAACAGACTTGGTGTAACAGACTTGGTGTAACAGACTTGGTGTAGCAGACTTGGTGTAACAGACTTGGTGTAGCAGACTTGGTGTAGC
>JBAMJR010000119.1:527500-540000 GCA_038501785.1 Myoxocephalus aenaeus | reverse complement strand
ATACATGAAGCATATACTTCTATACAACCAGAGGAGTCGCCCCCTGGTGGTCAGGAGAGAGAATGCAGCTTTAACACATGAAGCATAGACTTCTATACAACCAGAGGAGTCGCCCCCTGGTGGTCAGGAGAGAGAATGCAGCTTTAACACATGAAGCATAGACTTCTATACAACCAGAGGAGTCGCCCCTGGTGGTCAGGAGAGAGAATGCAGCTTTAACACATGAAGCATAGACTTCTATACAACCAGAGGAGTCGCCCCTGGTGGTCAGGAGAGAGAATGCAGCTTTAAGACATGAAGCATAGACTTCTATACAACCAGAGGAGTCGCCCCTGGTGGTCAGGAGAGAGAATGCAGCTTTAAGACGTTCCCATCTGCATTACAGACCAGAATAACCCTCCAAACAACGCTGCAGGCATTTGGTAAAAAACAAACCTCGTACATGGAGCTGAGGTGAAGGCGGTGTGTGTTTATCTGCCTCCTCCAGATCCATAAAGCTGAATTATTGATAAACTGTGTTGAGAGAGAGAGAGAGATTCAAGAAATAAGAGCCTCCTCGCTGAACTAAACACGGATCACCAGATACTTTTATTTATTCAGATGCTCTCTCTCTCTCTCTCTCTCTCTCTCTCTGTAATAATACAGGAAATACTTGTCAGGTTGTGAAAACCATTAAATAATCTTGAGGACCTTTACATAGAGAACATGTATAACATGTAACATAGTGTAAAAAGTGTAAAAAAAAAAAAAAAAAACACTCGGACATTAAGTTAATAAGTGAATGAAAGACTTCTAAATCCTAATTAAGGCCCAAAAAGTTCTGTTTTTTTTGTCTGTACTGTCCCTTTAAGAGGTTAAACCATGCCTGCTGAGAACATCATCATAATTTTCTCTCCTGATCTTGTGATGATGATGATGATGATGATGATGATGATGATGATGAAAAACATTGTGTTCATGGAACCGTTACTCTTCAGCACAATTACCACACGGGGCTGAGAGCAAGTCCATTATCTTTCAATCGATCAATAGTGCTCAGAAATAACACAGACTTTCACCGGTTTCACTTTGTAAATAGCAGAATCTGTAAATAGTTTTTTGTTCAACGTGCATTTATTGATTAGTAGTAAAAGGCTTGAAGGGGAATAACGGATATAATCCTTTAGCTAACGGGACAGCCGGTGTTTTAGTGTTTTAGCTCCATGGGTCTGTTTGCTGTGGTGTTCGTAAGCTAACTGGTTAGAGCTAACTGGTTAGAGCTAACTGGTTAGAGCTAATATGTTTGAGCTAACTTGGTTAAAGCTAACTGGTTAGCGCTAACTGGTTAGAGCTAACTGGTTTGAGCTAACTGATTAGAGCGAACAGGTTTGAGCTAACTGATTAGAGCTAACTAGTTAGAGCTAACTGGTTAGCGCTAACTTGGTTTGAGCTAACTGGTTTGAGCTAACTGGTTTGAGCTAACTGGTTAGAGCTAACTTGGTTAGAGCTAACTTGGTTAGAGCTAACTGGTTAGAGCTAATATGTTTGAGCTAACTTGGTTAAAGCTAACTGGTTGGAGCTAACTGGTTGGAGCTAACTGGTTGGAGCTAACTGGTTACAGCTAACTGGTTTGAGCTAATAGATTAGAGCTAACTGGTTTGAGCTAACGGGTGTCTCCTCTGTGGCTGCAGCCGATGCCGTTTCCCAGAGGCTCCTCCTCCTCCGTGGCTGAGCAACCAGCAGCATGTCCCGCGTGTCGTCCACCGCCAAGCGCTACGCCGGCCCGTCCTACAGCGGCCACTACAGCTCCTACGGCTCCTCCCTGACGCCGGGCCTCGGCTCCTACGGCGAGCGGGACCGGTTGTCAACCTACCGGTCCCCCTCCTCCTCCACCTCCTCCTCCTCCGCCGCCTCTTCCTCAGGTTACTCCTCCTCCAGCTTTCTGAGCAGCTCCGCCGCCCGAAGCCGCAACTACAGCACCTCCTCGGACCTGGACCGGGGTCGCACCGTCCCTCGCACCGACATCCTCGGGAGCAGCGGCATCGGCAGCCGGCGGAGCGAGAGCCTCAGCAGGACCCCCGTCAGGAGCTATGGGGGGTCGGGGCTGAGCGGGGGCTCGGCCTACACCAGCTACAGCTCCTACTCCTCTCCCTCCTCGGCCCAGTCCAGCTACCTCTCCTCTTCACAGTTGGCCTCCAGCATCGCGCTCAACCGCCGGAGATCCGTGTCCCAGAGTGACTTGAGCCGGGACCTGGCCTCCCTGGGCCTCAGCGATGCTTCCTCCTCCTCCTCTTCCTCCAACCCGTCCTCTTCCACCAGTGCCCTGCGGAGCTACCGCAACAGGGCCACCGACGTGGCCAACTCCTACGGCACCGGCGCCCGCCCGGCCTACTCGGGCCTGTCGCGGAGCTCCACTCAGGAGGCCCTCTCGCGGAGCTCCGCCCAGGAGGCCCCCTCGCGGAGCTCCACCCAGGAGGCCTCCAGCAGCAGCAGAGCGTTCAGCTCTTCCTCATGGGAGCCGAGCAGTAACGGGCTCTCCGGATCCCCCGCCAGGGACTCCACGGTAAGACATCCTCTGCTCTTACGTGTGTTTGGCTTTCATGTTCATATGCAGGTGTTTCTTCACGTCTTTGGCTCCTGAGAGTTCTGGCTTTTTCCCAAATGAGGGCGCTATTGTTCAAATTAACTTGAACGCACTTGAAGTCCTGTTTGACAAGAACGCGCCAAGACCTTTTTACCGCCTCCCTCCTTTAACCTTGCTGGGTCGTATCTATGACTCTTGATAAGAATCGTATTCTAACCGGAGGTCTTTATTCCAGTAAGTAGCTCCAGTTTATGAAACCAGTATGGATACCAGACCCCCTCCTTTACCCACCAGTCAGCCAGCTTACACCTCTCAGAGGTAATAATTTAGCCCGCCTACTATTTAAATTATCTCTACGCTCAGTAGGAATGACCCGAGCTTCCGCTATCGCAGGTCAGGAAGCACAACTGTGACCCACTTCCCCCTCTGGATTAGTCCCGATAAGCGCTTACATGAGTGGAGGAGGAGGAAGAGGAAGAGGAGGAGGAGGAGGAAGAGGAGAGTGGGTGGTAGGAAGGATGAAGAGAATTAGTAGAAAGTGCTCTTCCGGGGACGTCAGCTAGTTAGAACCAAGAATAAACATTCACGCTGCTATTAATAAATAATTAATAAAAAAGTTCTGCTGCACATGTACCGTCCATCAGAAGCTCCGCGGTCCCCACACGGGACCTTATGTCAGAAACAAGGTGTGCAGAAGCCAACCGTGTTGCACAAATATGTTTATGATCCTGTTTGAATTGCATGGATTGATCAATTATAAAGATAATTTATAAGTCAAGAGTCTCATTTTGTCGTAGAATCCTTTAGTTTCGTGTGAAACTGCGTCCCTGAGCTAACTCCTGCTAGCTAGCAAGCTAACGCAGCTAACGCTCCAAATGTAGCATCACCCAGCGACTCTTTTCGATCAGAGAGAGACCTCGTTGTTGGGAGAATATCCTGAACACATCGTGGCTTCAGAGAGAGACGAGCAGCCTTATTGATATTATTATTGTTATACTTCAACAGTTTCACTACTAAACTAAACGTTCTTGACGTGTGAAAGTATCGTTTAAACTGACGAACATCATCTGTGTGATTCATGGCACAATTCAAATGGGATCAGATATATATTTGTCTCTCTCTCTCCCGACTATCGCTCATATGTTTTCCAGAATTAGGTCCCATTGGTCCACGGGAAAGGGGCGGGGCTTCTCTCATTACGGGGCCCGGTCCCTATTCGTACCACTTTGGACCAGATCTCTACGGGTCAGGGGTTGAACTCAACCCTCCGAGACCTCGATTCTTCGTCGGTGGTCGTCGACTGCGTTTACGTAAACAGACGCGAGGAGCTAGCTAGACGTTAGCTAGCTAGAGACATCGGTACGTTTTACGCTTGTTTAAAAGAACATGAAAGTTGTTCTCATCCTTTGAATGCTAACTTTCAGTCTTCGTGCTCACATTGTCGAAGGCGTGACTTTAGATTGGATATCTTTGGGTTCTGGACCGTTGAAACACGAAACACGTGGTTGTTTTCTGACAGATTGAAAGGCGCTTTGCGGCTTCACGCGTCTCGTGGACTCGGCGTTACTCTGGGATAAGGGTTTCCTTATGTTCCCTTATCCGTCAGAAAGAGACTCACGTGACCTTCAGGTTACAAACTCATGACTCTCACTGAGAGATGAAGATCTCTTTATTGTCACGAGGCTACAAAGATGTAAAGCTGGATAAATATGGTTCTTTGTTGCGTAACAAGATGCTGATCTGCCTCCGAACAATGAACCCCTACCCATCATGCACCAGCTGGCCTGGTGATGAACCTCGGGTACATTTCATCATGGTCCAGCCCCACACTGAAACTCCTCCATCCTCCCAGTTTGGTCCTTTAAAGGCCGAGTTTCTGAATATGTTTCGATCAGCTTTCTCTAGTTTCCTGCCTTCTTCTCTTCTTCGGTCTTCTGAAAATAGCTTTTTTTATTACAAACTCTCAGAAGCTTCCAACTCAAAAGGAAGACGAGAGTTTAACTCTCAGACTACACACAGAAATGAGTAAAAAGAAGTGAAACAGGAAGTGTTATCTGCACAGAACAGAACATCCATTCTCCTACAAACTCAGCTTTACTTGACTTTACTTTACGAGGGCCTCCAGGAGCTCAGATTCATGCAGTCTGATCACAAGATGAGGGCTAATCAATGAGGTAATCAATGAGGTAATCAATGAGATCATTGATGAGCTGAGAATTAAGTTAATTAAAGGTTTAGAACTCAAGAAAGACACTTTGTTTACATACAAGAATAATAAAGAAACGTGGACTCTTTTTTTTTATTAAAGGTCTTTTCTTCTCACAATATATTTAAAAAGAACCGATAAGAGTATTGATGAGGAGCCAGGTGGACGAGCGGTATTGATCAGAGCCGTATCGACACCAGCTCGCTCCCCGGCCTCATCAGCTGTTTCTGCACTTTGCCAGAGGAGCGTTATTGAATCCGGCTGAAGGTTCTGCAGCCGGTCTGGTTTCCAGTTGCCGTGCAGAAGACTTGAGTCCGTCCTGAAACCCCTCCCACTTCCTCTCTGGCCCCTCCCACTTATTCTCTGACCCCTCCCACGTACTACGGGTGCCGTAGGCGGAGCCTGGTCTGTGTCAGCAGGTTAAAGAACGCTATGCCCCTCGAAGGAATGCAGAGCCTGACATCAACACGGACGAGCTGGAGCCGCCCCTCAGAGGACCAGGTTCAGGTCTCAGGGTCCTGGTTCCTCTCAGGGTCCTGGTTTACCTCAGGGACCTGGTTCCTCTCAGGGACCTGGTCTACCTCAGGGACCTGGTTCCTCTCAGGGACCTGGTTTACCTCAGGGTCCTGGTTCCTCTCAGGGACCTGGTCTACCTCAGGGACCTGGTTCTTCTCAGGGACCTGGTTCCTCTCAGGGTCCTGGTTCCTCTCAGGGACCTGGTTCCTCTCAGGGTCCTGGTTTACCTCAGGGTCCTGGTTCCTCTCAGGGACCTGGTTTACCTCAGGGTCCTGGTTCCTCTCAGGGACCTGGTTTACCTCAGGGACCTGGTTCTTCTCAGGGACCTGGTCTACCTCAGGGACCTGGTTCCTCTCAGGGTCCTGGTTCCTCTCAGTGTCCTGGTTTACCTCAGGGACCTGGTTCTTCTCAGGGACCTGGTCTACCTCAGGGACCTGGTTCCTCTCAGGGACCTGGTTTACCTCAGGGACCTGGTTCCTCTCAGGGACCTGGTTCCTCTCAGGGACCTGGTTCTTCTCAGGGACCTGGTCTACCTCAGGGACCTGGTTCCTCTCAGGGTCCTGGTTCCTCTCAGGGACCTGGTTTACCTCAGGGACCTGGTTCCTCTCAGGGACCTGGTCTACCTCAGGGACCTGGTTCCTCTCAGGGACCTGGTTCCTCTCAGGGACCTGGTCTACCTCAGGGACCTGGTTCCTCTCAGGGACCTGGTCTACCTCAGGGACCTGGTTCCTCTCAGGGACCTGGTCTACCTCAGGGACCTGGTTCCTCTCAGGGTCCTGGTTTACCTCAGGGACCTGGTTCCTCTCAGGGACCTGGTTCCTCTCAGGGACCTGGTCTACCTCAGGGACCTGGTTCCTCTCAGGGACCTGGTTTACCTCAGGGACCTGGTTCCTCTCAGGGACCTGGTTCCTCTCAGGGACCTGGTCTACCTCAGGGACCTGGTTCCTCTCAGGGACCTGGTCTACCTCAGGGACCTGGTTCCTCTCAGGGACCTGGTTCCTCTCAGGGACCTGGTCTACCTCAGGGACCTGGTTCTTCTCAGGGACCTGGTTCCTCTCAGGGACCTGGTCTACCTCAGGTTCTCCTCCGTAACGTCCGTTGTTACAGCAGGCGGATCGACACCAGCTATCACAATACAAGGATGACCTTTTGTTCCAGCTCTCACGTGGAAGTTTTCCACCTCGAGGATTTAAACACACACACACACACACACACACACACACACACACACACACACACACACACACACACACACACACACACACACACACACATACACACAGCCTGGTGATGGAATGTGCTGCCTGGTTATTTGTTGTGTACACACTCTTGAGCCTCGGTCATGAGATTACTGCTGGGGACATGTTGCTCTCCTCTCTCACTTCTCTGCACCAGAAAGAGCAGAGCCTCCTGCTTCAGATTACACACACACACACACACACACACACACACACACACATATATATATGTATATATATATGTATATATATATATATATTATATATATATATATATATATATATATATATATATATATATATATTTACAACCAGAGGAGTCACCCCCTGGTGGTCAGGAGAGTCTTCTTCAATACAGCATGATGTTCATTTAGTAAATTATGGTCATTTAGAGTCAAACAGACCATAATGCAGGACGCTTTAGGGGCGGGGCTACAAGGTTTTCACTATATCATATTTATTATATTTCCACATATTTCCTGTTGCACTGGAGGAAATTGTTGCGTGAGCTTCCCTCATCATTCAGTAGTACAGGTAACAACAATATATTGCTTTATATATATATATATATATATATATATATATATATATATATAAATAATTCATCTGCAATATTGGATGTTTTTTTCCCCGGAGGATCTTTTATTTGACTCATCCTCCTCTTATTGTGAAACCTGAATGGAGACTCCTCTACATGTAGAGCAGAGTGCTGTAATGCTACGTTACGTAAACCGGCACCGGGACATTAGTCCTGCAGGTTGTTCCAGCAGCGTGGAGAAGCTATGACGTAGACCTGCAGGCGGTCGATGACGTATTTACCTCGAGCCAGAAAGTGGGCGGAGCTCCAGTGCGGCGGAACGCAACGGGAGCGCAATGTTCGCATTCATCACCGGTTACCGAGCGGCGCGCACCTGTCCGTCCTTCACCTGATTCTCGTCTTCCCTCCCGGGGTCCGCGCGCCGCGAGGGCTCCGTCCAGAGGGACCGCGCGGGGCTGCTCTTCGGCGCCGTTGCGAGGCGTCTCCCCGGGCCGTGCGAGCAGCACCGGGCTCCGTCGCTCCCGGTTCCTCCTCCATGCCCAGCATGCGGCAGTCGTACACGGTCACGGTGCCCGAGGAGCCGCCGGCGGCCGCCTTCCCGTTCCTGAAGCAGGAGATGCGGCGGAAGGGCAGCGTGTCCGGCTCCGTGCTGGTGTCCACGTTCGTCGGGCTGCTCATCAACCAAGCCAAGGTGAGCCCGCTGCGCCACGCCGGACTGCGCCCGCAAAACACGCAATTTAGTGGTAACCCGGTCTGCGGGTGTGTGTCTGCGCAGCTGTGCGGCTCGTGAGACTCTGGTCGTGAAGATGTGTGCATCGGCTTCTGTAACGTGTGATGTTGAGTTCATTAAAGGTCCATGTTCCATGTTCCATGTTCTGAGGGACAGATCTACAGGAGTGTTGCTCTGTAGCTTCAGAGAGCAACACATGTTCTGCTGTGAGGAGAATGTTGTCACACACACGCACGCAGATGGACGGACACACGCAGATGGACAGACGCACACATGCAGACGCGCACACACGCAGACGGACACAAGCAGACGCACACATGCAGACGCGCACGGACGCACGCAGACGCACACACGCAGACCCACACATGCAGACCCACACACGCAGACGCACACAAGCAGACGCACGCAAATGGACGGACACACGCAGACGCACACACGCAGACGCACACGGACGCACGCAGACGCACACAAGCAGACCCACACACGCAGACCCACACACGCAGACCCACACACGCAGACGCACACACGCAGACGCACGCAAATGGACGGACACACGCAGACCCACACACGCAGACGCACACAAGCAGACGCACGCAGATGGACGCACGCAGACGCACATACGCATGCAGACACACACGCAGACGGACACACGCAGACGCACGCAGATGGACGGACACACGCAGACGCACACACGCAGACGCACACACGCAGACGCACACACGCAGACGCACACAAGCAGACGCACGCAGATGGACGCACGCACGCAGACGGACACACGCAGACGCACATACGCATGCAGACACACACGCAGACCCACACAAGCAGATGCACGCACGCAGATGGACGGACACACGCAGACGCACATACGCAGACGCACAAACGCACACGCAGACGGACACACGCACAGACGCACGCAAGCAGACAGACACACGCAGACGCACGCAAGCAGACACACAAACGCAGACGCACACAAGCAAACAGACACACGCAGACGCACGCACGCAGACGCACACATGCAGACACACGCACGCAGACGCACACAAGCAGACGCAAGCAGACAGACAGACAAACGCAGACGCACACAAGCAGACGCAAGCAGACAGACACACAAACGCAGACACAAGCAGACAGACACACACTACTGTAACAGTGGGCATGTGATGTTGAGTTCATTAAAAGGTCATATTCCATGTTCTGAGGGACAGATCTCTACAGTAGTTGCTCGCTTGTGTTGCTCTGTAGCGTTCAGAGAGCAACACAGATGTTCTGCTATGAGCAGCACGTTGCTCTGTAGCGTTCAGGGAGCAACACAGATGTTCTGCTATGAGCAGCACGTTGCTCTGTAGCGTTCAGAGAGCAACACAGATGTTCTGCTATGAGCAGCACGTTGCTCTGCAGTGTTCAGAGAGCAACACAGATGTTCTGCTATGAGCAGCACGTTGCTCTGTAGTGTTCAGAGAGCAACACAGATGTTCTGCTATGAGCAGCACGTTGCTCTGTAGTGTTCAGAGAGCAACACAGATGTTCTGCTATGAGCAGCACGTTGCTCTGTAGCGTTCAGAGAGCAACACAGATGTTCTGCTATGAGCAGCACGTTGCTCTGTAGCGTTCAGGGAGCAACACAGATGTTCTGCTATGAGCAGCACGTTGCTCTGTAGCGTTCAGAGAGCAACACAGATGTTCTGCTATGAGCAGCACGTTGCTCTGTAGTGTTCAGAGAGCAACACAGATGTTCTGCTATGAGCAGCACGTTGCTCTGTAGTGTTCAGAGAGCAACACAGATGTTCTGCTATGAGCAGCACGTTGCTCTGTAGTGTTCAGAGAGCAACACAGATGTTCTGCTATGAGCAGCACGTTGCTCTGTAGCGTTCAGAGAGCAACACAGATGTTCTGCTATGAGCAGCACGTTGCTCTGTAGCGTTCAGGGAGCAACACAGATGTTCTGCTATGAGCAGCACGTTGCTCTGTAGCGTTCAGGGAGCAACACAGATGTTCTGCTATGAGCAGCACGTTGCTCTGTAGCGTTCAGGGAGCAACACAGATGTTCTGCTATGAGCAGCACGTTGCTCTGTAGCGTTCAGGGAGTCGTTGCAGAGTAAGCCGCTCTTTAAGCCTCGGGATCAGCGGGCCTCACCGGCAGGTCACCGTTATGTAACGCTGTAATCCCTCACACGTTACAGCTGCTCTCATGCTGCACTGCCATGCACACACAACCAATACGCAACAAATACGCAACAAATACACAACATGCTTCTTTATGGCCTGGAGGTCGCCTCTGGCTGTTTCCATACGGACACACAGACACACACACACAAGTAGACACACACAAGTAGACACACGCAGACGCGCAGACGCACGCAAGCAGACGCACGCAAGCAGACGCACACACAGACGCGCAGACGCACACACGCAGACGCACACACGCAGACGCAAGCAGACACACACACAGACGCGCAGACGCACACAGCAGACGCACACACGCAGACGCACGCAAGCAGACACACACACACGCGCAAGCAGACGCACGCAAGCAGACGCACGCAAGCAGACGCACACACGCAGACGCACACACGCAGACGCACGCAAGCAGACACACACACAGACGCGCAGACGCACACACGCAGACGCACACACGCAGACGCACGCAAGCAGACGCACGCAAGCAGACGCACAGACGCACGCAAGCAGACACACATACAGACGCACACACGCAGACGCACGCAAGCAGACGCACACACGCAGACGCACGCAAGCAGACGCACACACGCAGACGCACGCAAGCAGACGCACACACGCAGACGCACACACGCAGACGCACACACGCAGACACACGCAGACGCACGCAAGCAGACACACACGCAGACGCACGCAAGCAGACACACACGCAGACGCACGCAAGCAGACACACACGCAGACGCACGCAAGCAGACGCACACACGCAGACGCACACACGCAGACACACGCAGACGCACGCAAGCAGACACACACGCAGACGCACGCAAGCAGACACACACGCAGACGCACACACGCAGACACACGCAGACGCACGCAAGCAGACACACACGCAGACGCACGCAAGCAGACACACACGCAGACGCACGCAAGCAGACGCACGCAAGCAGACGCACGCACGCAGACGCACGCACGCAGACGCACGCAAGCAGACGCACGCAAGCAGACACACGCAGACGCACGCAAGCAGACACACATACAGACGCGCAGACGCACGCAAGCAGACGCACGCAAGCAGACAGACGCGCAGACGCATACACGCAGACGCACGCAAGCAGACACACATACAGACGCACACACGCACGCAAGCAGACGCACACACGCAGACGCACACACGCAGACGCACGCAAGCAGACGGACACACGCTGACGCACAAACGCAGACGCACAAACACAGATGCACAGACGCACGCAAGCAGACACACACACAGACGCACACAAGGAGATGCATGCAAGCAAACGCACGCACAAAGACACACAGACACACACACAGACGCACATGAGCCGGTCTGAATGGACACAATATTCTGAAAGCACATGAAATAAGGTTCACATATCTCCACATCAGAATCAGAATCAGCTTTAATGGCCATGTAAATTTGCACATACATGGAATTTGACTCCGGTTTCACTTTGCTCTTCGTACTTTTTTCACACACAATATACAAGATAAATATAAAAAATATAAAAAGGACATTAAAGACAGTAGTAAAACAACAAAAAAGTGCATATAGTGCAGATGAAGAGTCTGTTTAACTGTTCATTCATCATGTGAGAAGATGTTCCCTCATAGAAACACACTAAAATAAATGGATAAATGCAGACATTAAAACTCCCATAATAAACCAGGTGGACTCGTTTATTATAATGTTATGGTCTGTAATAAAAGACAACAGATTAAATCATGCGAGTGACCGATAACTGGTTCTAACTGGTGAGCTGATGGGCTTTCAACAAAAACATTGATTCTTAAAGCGGTCGTTACACCTGAGGGAAGATGTGTGGTGAAGGGACTCGAACATTGTGTGTGAAGTGAGGTTTAGAAGCCGACTTGTCAGCTGTGTGTGTGTGTGTGTGTGTGTGTGTGTGCAGCTCCTGTTATGTAATGAGACGTTAGAGCTGTGCAGGCCGCTTGGCAACACTCTGTTTCAACGTATGCTTTGTGGCAGATGTCTGCTAAGTTATACTAAATATAATCCAAATGAATTGCATTGATCTGTGACATTAAACACAGATCATCTTCACACACGAAAGTCACTGATTAAAATGTAGTTATAATGAGAATAATCTACCCAAAACATTACTATTAACAGGTTATTGGCTATGAATCAGAATGCCTACTAATACGGATGTTAATAATTAATCGTTAACCGACGATAAGCAATTTTGTTTAGTTTAACAGGTAAAATAAATATAAAAAAATCAAATTAAATGTGGAGTACCAGCCTTAAAGATCAGTCCACCTTAAAGATCGATTTTACATAATTTCTTAAATTCACTTTTTAAAGGCACCAAAATTGCAGAACAATCTCAGCTCTCTATATAAGGAGGCACCATTGTCATAAGAGACAAGTGTAAAGTGATAATATGGCCCTAAAGCTGAAAAATGGAAGCTTGATTTTTGAAATTCTTCATATCTCTTGTGAAAACATAACTTTACTCAGGTGGACGAAACGCTTTGGTGATGGAAATTGTTTT
>JBAMJR010000119.1:405000-525000 GCA_038501785.1 Myoxocephalus aenaeus | reverse complement strand
TATATATATATATATATATATATACATACACATTTGTCTGGAGACGTTTCACTACCCATAATCCATCTGGAGAGCAGAGTCCACAGAAGACTGCTGGTCCAGCAGAGTGTTTATTTTAGGACCCTGTTACCTGGTAGACTGTGTGTGTGTGTGTGTGTGTGTGTGTGTGTGTGTGTGTGTGTGTGTGTGTGTGTGTGTGTGTGTGTGTGTGTGTGTGTGGTAACCTAATCACAGAGCTCTGGACCAGGGAGGACTGGTTCTCTCTCTCTCTGACTGGTTTGGTCTCACCAACCATCACGTGTGTGTAATATGAAATGTAGATAGAGAGAGCAGCATTTATAGAAACAGGTAAAGCAACATTAAATATATTAAATACACAATATATCCCAAAATAGAATAATATAAATGAACTAACACAACAATAATACAAAGGTCCAAACAAAGAAGTATACTGTATATATAATATAATGATCCTTGGGTTCTGGCTGATGTTTCCATCTTTAAAGACAGAGAGACTCATGTGTTGTTGTTGTTGTTGTTGTTGTCAGTGCTTCATGAACAGCATCCTGCAGTGTCTCAGCAACACTCACAGCCTGCGAGACTACTGCCTGCACAACGCGCACCGCAGAGACCTTAACAACAACAGCCGCACCAACACGGCCCTCATGGAAGGTGAGTCCACTTCCTGTTTACCCACTTCCTGTTTACCCACTTCCTGTTTACCCACTTCCTGTTTACCCACTTCCTGTTTACCCACTTCCTGTCCACCGAGGACCAGGTCCTGCTCCCTGTGGTCCCAGATCACTGACCCAGGATCAGCCAGTACACATGAGCATGAAGGCTGGAGCTCAGTGATCTGACACCAGCACACACACACACACACACACACACACACACACACACACACACACACACACACACACACACACACACCAGCTCACCTCACACGACTCCAGAGCATTTAGCGCTAAGACTAAAATATCACTTTAACTATTAACTACAGACGTTTCTACACATGTGGGAGTATGTGAGTACATGTGGGATTGTGGGAGTACATGTGGGAGTGTGGGAGTACATGTGGGAGTGTGTGAGTACATGTGGGAGTGTGGGAATACATGTGGGAGTATGTGGGAGTATGTGAGTAACGGTGCTTCCCGTCCCGCAGAGTTCGCCAAGCTGCTCCAGACCATGTGGACGTCGTCCAGCAGCGACGCCGTCAGCCCGTCTGAGTTCAAGACCCAGATCCAGAGATACGCTCCCAGATTCGTGGGCTACAAGTGAGCGTCCTCTGATGATGACGATGATGACGATGATGAAGATGATGATGATGTTAATGTGTGTGTGTGTGTGTGTGTGTGTGTGTGTGTGTGCCCCGGCAGCCAGCAGGACGCTCAGGAGTTCCTGCGGTTCCTCCTGGACGGACTGCACAACGAGGTGAACCGGGTCTCCGTCAGGCCCAGAGGCTCCACGGAGGACTACGACCACCTGCCGTGAGACCCCAGAACACATATAATATATTCATATATATATATATATATATATATATATATATATATGAATGAATATTATTTATTACAATTACCTGGTGTCAGGGTCAGAGGTCATTCAACCTTTACTCTGCTCTCAGGGACGAAGAGAAAGGGAAGAAGATGTGGAGCAAATACCTGGAGAGAGAAGACAGCAAGGTGGTCGGTGAGTGCAGGACCGTCATCTTCCTCATCCTCTTCCTCTGCTTTTAGTTGGTCATGTGACCTGAACATACTGACCCGTGTTCTCCGTGTTGGTCATGTGACTGCAGACGTGTTCGTGGGCCAGCTGAAGAGCTCTCTGACCTGCAGCCTCTGTGGGTTCTGCTCCACGGTGTTCGACCCCTTCTGGGACCTTTCTCTACCCATCACCAAGGTAGCACACACACACACACACACACACACACACACACACACACACACACACACACACACACACACACACAACAGGTGTAACAGGTATCCGCCATGTTCTTTATCGTCTCATTCTCTACTGACGGCTCCTAACCCGATCTCTTTGGTTTCCTCCCTGTCTCTGTTTATGCTTTGCTATGTGTGTGTGTGTGTGTGTGTGTGTGTGTGTGTGTGTGTGTGTGTGTGTGTGTGTGTGCGTGTGCTAATGTCCTGTCTGTGTTTGGTCCAGAAGGGCTACGGGGAGGTGAGCCTGATGGACTGCATGCGGCTCTTCACCAAAGAAGACGTCCTGGACGGAGACGAGAAGCCGGTAAGAGTCCCAGAACTCTAATGGTGGGACCGGCGGTTCGATACCCGGTCCGCATGTTGCAGTGACTCTGGTCAGAAGACTAGAGATCTCCATGTTCCATAAAGTAATGTCCATAAGAATGAATTCATAAGGAGCAGTGTGTGTGCTGTGGCATCGTTCTCTCTTAAAGGGCCAGTGTGCAGGTTAACTAGAGACGTGTTCCCATGGGACCTACTGGTCTGCTTCATAACCAGTGGGACGTGGCCTACTGGTCTGCTTCATAACCAGTGGGACGTGGCCTACTGGTCTGCTTCATAACCAGTGGGACGTGGCCTACTGGTCTGCTTCATAACCAGTGGGACGTGGGCTACTGGTCTGCTTCATAACCAGTGGGACGTGGCCTACTGGTCTGCTTCATAACCAGTGGGACGTGGCCTACTGGTCTGCTTCATAACCAGTGGGTCGTGGCCTACTGGTCTGCTTCATAACCAGTGGGACGTGGCCTACTGGTCTGCTTCATAACCAGTGGGACGTGGCCTACTGGTCTGCTTCATAACCAGTGGGACGTGGGCTACTGGTCTGCTTCATAACCAGTGGGACGTGGCCTACTGGTCTGCTTCATAACCAGTGGGACGTGGCCTACTGGTCTGCTTCATAACCAGTGGGACGTGGCCTACTGGTCTGCTTCATAACCAGTGGGACGTGGCCTACTGGTCTGCTTCATAACCAGTGGGACGTGGCCTACTGGTCTGCTTCATAACCAGTGGGACGTGGCCTACTGGTCTGCTTCATAACCAGTGGGTCGTGGCCTACTGGTCTGCTTCATAACCAGTGGGACGTGGCCTACTGGTCTGCTTCATAACCAGTGGGACGTGGCCTACTGGTCTGCTTCATAACCAGTGGGACGTGGGCTACTGGTCTGCTTCATAACCAGTGGGACGTGGCCTACTGGTCTGCTTCATACCAGTGGGACGTGGCCTACTGGTCTGC
Source organism: Myoxocephalus aenaeus (assembly GCA_038501785.1). Classification (NCBI taxonomy): domain Eukaryota; kingdom Metazoa; phylum Chordata; class Actinopteri; order Perciformes; family Cottidae; genus Myoxocephalus; species Myoxocephalus aenaeus. The sequence continues at coordinate 521,781 of JBAMJR010000119.1, read as the reverse complement.
TTCATAACCAGTGGGTGTTTCTCCCCTCAGACGTGCTACCGGTGTAAAACCAGGAGGAGATGCACCAAGAAGTTCACCGTCCAGAAGTTCCCCAAGATCCTAGTGCTGCGTATCCTTCCTGCCTGATGATGTCATCGGTTATTATGAGGCATGATGTCATCGGTTATTATATGAGGCATGATGTCATCGGTTATTATATGAGGCATGATGTCATAGGTTATTATGAGGCATGATGTCATCGGTTATTATGAGGCATGATGTCATCGGTTATTATGAGGCATGATGTCATCGGTTATTATGAGGCATGATGTCATAGGTTATTATATGAGGCATGATGTCATCGGTTATTATGAGGTATGATGTCATCGGTTATTATATGAGGCATGATGTCATCGGTTATTATATGAGGCATGATGTCATAGGTTATTATATGAGGCATGATGTTATTATGAGGTATGATGTCATCGGTTATTATATGAGGTATGATGTCATAGGTTATTATATGATGTCATAGGTTATTGTATGAGGCATGATGTCATAGGTTATTATATGAGGTATGATGTCATCGGTTATTATGAGGTATGATGTCATCGGTTATTATATGAGGCATGATGTCATAGGTTATTATATGAGGCATGATGTCATCGGTTATTATGAGGTATGATGTCATAGGTTATTATATGAGGCATGATGTCATAGGTTATTATATGAGGCATGATGTCATCGGTTATTATATGAGGTATGATGCCGACAACAGACTCGACCAATCAGATGGCTCGGTGTCGCCTCCAGAAATAACAACAATAATAATACATTTCTGATTGGTTCTAAGAGCGTGTCATCACCGTTAGCTAAACCTTTGACCTGGATGTTAAGCTTCTGTTTCTATTTGAATAACAAAGTGAAAACGGATGAAATGAGAACTTTTATAGAAGCTCCAGCGCCTCTTTAGTGAGGATGAGGACGATGAAACCGTAGTGATGCGTCCTTGACTCCGCCCCCTCGGCTCAGACCTGAAACGCTTCTCTGAGGCGCGAAGGACCAGCAAGCTCTCCACCTTCGTCAACTTCCCCATGAAGGACCTCGACCTGCGGGAGTTCGCCTCCGAAAGCAGCCGTGAGTCCTCAGAGGGCGGATACGAGCTTGATGATGATGATGATGATGATGATAACAGTAATAATAATGATGCTTTTGCTCCCGGCTCAGGAGATGCGGTGTACAACCTGTATGCAGTGTCCAACCACTCAGGCACCACGATGGGAGGTCACTACACGGCCTACTGCAGGAACCCCAGCTCAGGGGAGTGGTACACCTTCAATGACTCCAGGTAGGCACCATCATCATCATCATCATCATCATCACTTCATTAACGTAGGCTACATCAGCGTGAGACGGAAACACTGGCAGTGTTTCAGCTCCATTTTATTTAATTTTTTATTATTGTAGTTCTTTAAAAAATATATATAGTTCTATAATTTTTTTAATTTGATCTTTTTGCATTTTTAATTCATTAATTATTTAATTTATATATATATATATATATATATATATTATTATTATTTGTATTTATTTATTTTCTTTTTATAAACATTTCAGCTCCATTTTTTATTATTATTGTATTTCTATAAAAAAAAGATATATATATATTCCGAAAAATCTTTTAATTTGATCTTTTTTAATTTATTAATTATTTAATTAATATATTTCTTTTTGTGTAACTAAACATTTTAGTATTTTTTATTATTATTATTTTTATATTTATAAACGTTTCAGTTCCAGCTTCAGCTTTTTTTTATTATTATTGTATTTCTATAAGAAAATATATATACATTTTAATATATTTGTTCTTTGATCTTTTTCAACAATGGATTTGAGGGAACCTCCTCACTCCAAATATGGTCACTTCCTGTTCACTGGTTGCAAAAATCCAAAATGGCGACGGCCTGAATGCCGAACTGGAGGCTTCAGAGCGGCATCTTAAACACGGCGCGCGGCTCAAACGAGGACGACGTCTTATCTTCGTCTTCGCCGTCACTCTGGTTTCCCACAATGCAACGTTTTTCTCTGGTTTCCCACAATGCAACGTTTCTCTCCCTCTCTCCAGAGTAACGCCAATGTCCTCCAGCCAAGTGCGCAGCAGCGACGCCTACGTCCTGTTCTACGAGCTGGCTTCCTCCTCGCGCCTCTGAAGCTCTGACGGACACACGGAGATTAAAACGAAACACGAGTGCTGCTGGAGCCTGGACTTGTTTTTTGGACATATATATATATATATCTCACACACACTCATAAACACACACACACACACACACTCATAAACACACACCTCCACCAGCCTGGAGGCTGCTTCTCTCCATCAGAGAGGAACCACAGGAACCACGTTCTCTCTCTCCGTCTTTACTCTTCTGTCCTTCTCCTTCTGGGTTGAGGTGTGTGTGCTCACTGTGTGTGTGTGTGTGTGTGTGTGTGTGTGTGTGTGTGTGTGTGTGTGTGTGTGTGTGAGTCACAGGGCAATAATCCCATCTGACCTTCCGGTGAATCTGTCCCTCTCTATGCACTGCAAACACACCTCTTCTTCTTCTTCTTCTTCTTCTTCTTCTTCTTCTTCTTCTTCTTCTCCTCGTTTGCCTCAAACCGTTACAAACTCACTTGTTGCAATTCTGGTATTAATTTATACTGTTTTAATGTTGGTTGTGTTTTTGTGGCATCATCATCCTCCTCACCTTCATCAGCACCAGTTTGGACTGGTCGTGGTTACGAGGAGCTCTTCCGCCCACCGGCCTGCTCGCCGTTCACGTCTTACACTCCTTCTTCTTCTCTTCTTCTTCTCTTCTTCCTCCCGCGGCGGTGCAGGAGGCCGGTGGCACTGTGAGCTCCTCGTTCCAGAGGCCTGGGTTCTGGGCTCTGGGCTCTGGGTTCTGGACTCTGGGTTCTGGACTCTGGGTTCTGGACTCTGGGTTCTGGACTCTGGGATCTGGGTTCTGGACTCTGGGATCTGGGTTCTGGACTCTGGGATCTGGGTTCTGGACTCTGGGCTCTGGGTTCTGGACTCTGGGCTCTGGGTTCTGGGCTCTGGGCTCTGGGCTCTGGGCTCTGGACTCTGGGCTCTGGACTCTGGGCTCTGGACTCTGGGCTCTGGATTCTGGGCTCTGGGCTCTGGACTCTGGGCTCTGGACTCTGGACTCTGGACTCTGGGCTCTGGATTCTGGGCTCTGGATTCTGGGCTCTGGGCTCTGGATTCTGGGCTCTGGGCTCTGGATTCTGGGCTCTGGGCTCTGGACTCTGGGCTCTGGATTCTGGGCTCTGGGCTCTGGACTCTGGGCTCTGGACTCTGGACTCTGGACTCTGGGCTCTGGATTCTGGGCTCTGGGCTCTGGATTCTGGATTCTGGGCTCTGGGCTCTGGGCTCTGGGCTCTGGACTCTGGGCTCTGGACTCTGGGCTCTGGGCTCTGGACTCTGGGCTCTGGGCTCTGGATTCTGGGCTCTGGGCTCTGGATTCTGGGCTCTGGGCTCTGGGCTCTGGGCTCTGGACTCTGGGCTCTGGGTTCTGGACTCTGGGCTCTGGGCTCTGGGCTCTGGACTCTGGGCTCTGGACTCTGGACTCTGGGCTCTGGGCTCTGGGTTCTGGGTTCTGGGCTCTGGGCTCTGGACTCGTTTTATTGAAGTGGTTCCTCTGGTGTTTTAAGTGCTGAGCGGCGCGAGGGCTTTTCTTCCTCTCTTGTTTCCGGCCATTGAACAACACGGAAAAGAATGTTTTAAAGAAGAAGAAGAAACAAACACTATATCTGTATATTTTTATATCCTGATGCAATATAGAGAATGTACTATTCAATGGTGCTGAACACGACCATAACTTTATTTCCCAGGTTTCAAGAGAGAGAAAAAAAGTTATTATTTATGCTTACAGGCGATAATGTGATGAGTCACACTTTTTAACAGTGGCAGTCAAACACATGAGTATAATATATATGAATATATGAAAATATATATATACATATATATATAAATGAATGAAATAAAAGTTAACGGAACAGTGGTTTTACTTTGTCTCTTTAATGACGAGGACACGAAAGAGACGCCAGGTTGAAAGAAAGGAAAAGTGGAATATTAAAGAAAAATATGAGTTTTACTTCCTAACTCTCAAACTGCACAGAGGTGACAGAGAAGAGGACTAAACCAGAGACACAAGAGGACTAAACCAGAGACAAGAGGACTAAACCAGAGACAAGAGGACTAACCCAGAGACACAAGAGGACTAAACCAGAGACACAAGGGGACTAACCCAGAGACACAAGAGGACTAACCCAGAGACACAAGAGGACTAAACCAGAGACACAAGGGGACTAACCCAGAGACACAAGAGGACTAAACCAGAGACACAAGAGGACTAAACCAGAGACACAAGGGGACTAACCCAGAGACACAAGAGGACTAAACCAGAGACACAAGAGGACTAAACCAGAGACACAAGAGGACTAAACCAGAGACACAAGAGGACTAACCCAGAGACACAAGAGGACTAAACCAGAGACACAAGGGGACTAACCCAGAGACACACGAGGACTAAACCAGAGACACAAGAGGACTAAACCAGAGACACAAGAGGACTAAACCAGAGACACAAGAGGACTAACCCAGAGACACAAGAGGACTAACCCAGAGACACAAGAGGACTAAACCAGAGACACAAGAGGACTAAACCAGAGACACAAGAGGACTAAACCAGAGACACAAGAGGACTAACCCAGAGACACAAGAGGACTAAACCAGAGACACAAGAGGACTAACCCAGAGACACAAGAGGACTAAACCAGAGACACAAGGGGACTAACCCAGAGACACAAGAGGACTAACCCAGAGACACAAGGGGACTAACCCAGAGACACAAGGGGACTAACCCAGAGACACACGAGGACTAACCCAGAGACACACGAGGACTAAACCAGAGACACAAGAGGACTAACCCAGAGACACACGAGGACTAACCCAGAGACACAAGAGGACTAACCCAGAGACACAAGGGGACTAACCCAGAGACACAAGAGGACTAACCCAGAGACACAAGAGGACTAACCCAGAGACACAAGAGGACTAACCCAGAGACACACGAGGACTAACCCAGAGACACACGAGGACTAACCCAGAGACACACGAGGACTAACCCAGAGACACAAGGGGACTAACCCAGAGACACAAGAGGACTAACCCAGAGACACAAGAGGACTAACCCAGAGACACAAGAGGACTAACCCAGAGACACACGAGGACTAACCCAGAGACACACGAGGACTAACCCAGAGACACAAGAGGACTAACCCAGAGACACACGAGGACTAACCCAGAGACACAAGAGGACTAACCCAGAGACACAAGAGGACTAACCCAGAGACACAAGAGGACTAACCCAGAGACACAAGAGGACTAAACCAGAGACACAAGGGGACTAACCCAGAGACACAAGGGGACTAACCCAGAGACACAAGGGGACTAACCCAGAGACACAAGGGGACTAACCCAGAGACACAAGGGGACTAACCCAGAGACACAAGGGGACTAACCCAGAGACACACGAGGACTAAACCAGAGACACAAGAGGACTAAACCAGAGACACACGAGGACTAACCCAGAGACACAAGAGGACTAACCCAGAGACACAAGGGGACTAACCCAGAGACACAAGAGGACTAACCCAGAGACACAAGAGGACTAACCCAGAGACACACGAGGACTAACCCAGAGACACACGAGGACTAAACCAGAGACACAAGAGGACTAACCCAGAGACACACGAGGACTAACCCAGAGACACAAGAGGACTAACCCAGAGACACAAGGGGACTAACCCAGAGACACAAGAGGACTAACCCAGAGACACAAGAGGACTAAACCAGAGACACACGAGGACTAACCCAGAGACACACGAGGACTAACCCAGAGACACAAGAGGACTAACCCAGAGACACAAGAGGACTAACCCAGAGACACAAGAGGACTAACCCAGAGACACACGAGGACTAACCCAGAGACACAAGAGGACTAACCCAGAGACACAAGGGGACTAACCCAGAGACACAAGGGGACTAAACCAGAGACACGAGAGGACTAACCCAGAGACACGAGAGGACTAACCCAGAGACACAAGGGGACTAACCCAGAGACACAAGGGGACTAACCCAGAGACACAAGAGGACTAACCCAGAGACACACGAGGACTAAACCAGAGACACACGAGGACTAACCCAGAGACACACGAGGACTAACCCAGAGACACACGAGGACTAAACCAGAGACACAAGAGGACTAACCCAGAGACACACGAGGACTAACCCAGAGACACAAGAGGACTAACCCAGAGACACAAGAGGACTAACCCAGAGACACAAGGGGACTACCCCAGAGACACACGAGGACTAACCCAGAGACACAAGAGGACTAAACCAGAGACAAGAGGACTAAACCAGAGACACACGAGGACTAACCCAGAGACACAAGAGGACTAACCCAGAGACACGAGAGGACTAACCCAGAGACACGAGAGGACTAACCCAGAGACACGAGAGGACTAACCCAGAGACACACGAGGACTAAACTACAGAGACATGAGGACTAAACTACAGAGTTGGCAGACACAAGGACTAAACTAAAAGGTGACGGACACAAGGACTAAACTACAGAGACACAAGGACTAAACCCCAGAGGTGACAGACACAAGGAATAAACCAAAGAGACATAAGGACTAAACTACAGAGACAAGAGGACTAAACTACAGAGTTGATGGACACAAGGACTAAACTACAGAGACAAGAGGACTAAACTACAGAGTTGATGGACACAAGGACTAAACTACAGAGACAAGAGGACTAAACTACAGAGACAAGAGGACTAAACTACAGAGACAAGAGGACTAAACTACAGAGACAAGAGGACTAAACTACAGAGTTGATGGACACAAGGAATAAACCAAAGAGGCACAAGGACTAAACTACAGAGACAAGAGGACTAAACTACAGAGACATGAGGACTAAACTACAGAGTTGGCAGACACAAGGACTAAACTACAAGGTGACGGACACAAGGACTAAACTACAGAGACACAAGGACTAAACCCCAGAGTTGATGGACACAAGGAATAAACCAAAGAGACATAACGACTAAACTACAGAGACAAGAGGACTAAACTACAGAGGTGACGGACACAAGGACTAAACCAAAGAGGCACAAGGACTAAACTACAGAGACAAGAGGATTAAACTACAGAGACATGAGGACTAAACTAGAGTTGGCAGACACAAGGACTAAACTACAAGGTGACGGACACAAGGACTAAACTACAGAGACACAAGGACTAAACCCCAGAGTTGATGGACACAAGGACTAAACCAAAGAGACACAAGGACTAAACCACAGAGACATGAGGACTAAACTAGAGTTGGCAGACACAAGGACTAAACTACAAGGTGACGGACACAAGGACTAAACTACAGAGACACAAGGACTAAACCCCAGAGTTGATGGACACAAGGACTAAACCAAAGAGACACAAGGACTAAACCAAAGAGGCAAGAGGACTAAACTAAATGACGGTGATTTAAAAGTTTCTAATAGTTGTGTTGCATCATGGGAAATGTAGGCTCCAGTGTTCTTTGAGCTAGACCACAAGTCAGGACTAGTATTTATTTTTCTGTATCTTGCAAAAATATATACTTTTATTAATTTGGGGATATATTATATTTTCATTTCCCCGACTTAATTTAATTTAACATTTGTACAAATGTATGTAGAACAACGTAGAATTAGTTTTTATTATTATAAATACAAGTATAATAATAATAATGATTGAAGGGTCCAGGACTCCATCAGCAGAACCAGCCGGTTCCTGTGTGAATAATATGTATAGTTCATTAACAGTTTAATAAAAGTTTTGTATTGCATATTGTACTTTTTTGCATCAGCTTAACTCCGTAGAGACGCGTCGGCTCAGTGACGGTGATGAAAGTGAGACTTCCTGCTGAGCCGTGATCCCCAAGGGTCGGATCTGTATACCGGCCCCCTGGAGGAAAATACAAATATATATCTAAATATATTATTAAAGTGACAGGGAGGGACTTCTACTTAGTTCTGTACACGTCTCAGTGTAGTCCTGGTCCTCTATAGACCTCAGTGTAGTCCTGGTCCTCTATAGACCTCAGTGTAGTTCTGGTCCCCTATAGACCTCAGTGTAGTCCTGGTCCCTATAGTCCTCAGTGTAGTCCTGGTCCTCTATAGACCTCAGTGTAGTCCTGGTCCTCTATAGACCTCAGTGTAGTCCTGGTCCTCTATAGACCTCAGTGTAGTTCTGGTCCCCTATAGACCTCAGTGTAGTCCTGGTCCCTATAGTCCTCAGTGTAGTCCTGGTCCTCTATAGACCTCAGTGTAGTCCTGGTCCTCTATAGACCTCAGTGTAGTCCTGGTCCTCTATAGACCTCAGTGTAGTCCTGGTCCTCTATAGACCTCAGTCTAGTCCTGGTCCTCTATAGTCCTCAGTGTAGTCCTGGTCCTCTATAGACCTCAGTGTAGTCCTGGTCCTCTATAGTCCTCAGTGTAGTCCTGGTCCTCTATAGACCTCAGTGTAGTCCTGGTCCTCTATAGTCCTCAGTGTAGTCCTGGTCCTCTATAGACCTCAGTGTAGTCCTGGTCCTCTATAGACCTCAGTCTAGTCCTGGTCCCCTATAGACCTCAGTCTAGTCCTGGTCCTCTATAGTCCTCAGTGTAGTCCTGGTCCTCTATAGTCCTCAGTGTAGTCCTGGTCCTCTATAGACCTCAGTGTAGTCCTGGTCCTCTATAGACCTCAGTCTAGTCCTGGTCCCCTATAGACCTCAGTCTAGTCCTGGTCCTCTATAGACCTCAGTGTAGTCCTGGTCCTCTATAGACCTCAGTGTAGTCCTGGTCCTCTATAGACCTCAGTGTAGTCCTGGTCCTCTATAGACCTCAGTCTAGTCCTGGTCCCCTATAGACCTCAGTGTAGTCCTGGTCCTCTATAGACCTCAGTGTAGTCCTGGTCCTCTATAGACCTCAGTCTAGTCCTGGTCCTCTATAGACCTCAGTCTAGTCCTGGTCCTCTATAGACCTCAGTGTAGTCATGGTCCTCTATAGACCTCAGTCTAGTCCTGGTCCTCTATAGACCTCAGTGTAGTCCTGGTCCTCTATAGACCTCAGTGTAGTCCTGGTCCTCTATAGACCTCAGTCTAGTCCTGGTCCTCTATAGACCTCAGTCTAGTCCTGGTCCTCTATAGACCTCAGTGTAGTCCTGGTCCTCTATAGACCTCAGTGTAGTCCTGGTCCTCTATAGGCATCAGTGTAGTCCTGGTCCTCTATAGACCTCAGTGTAGTCCTGGTCCTCTATAGGCATCAGTGTAGTCCTGGTCCTCTATAGGCATCAGTGTAGTCCTGGTCCTCTATAGACCTCAGTGTGTGTGTGTGTGTGTGTGTGTGTGTGTGTGTGTGTGTGTGTCTGTGTCTGTGTCTGTCTGTGTGTGTGTCTGTGTGTGTGTGTTTTACAGCCTCAGTCTATCAGAGTTTTATGAAGCCTCTTCTCAGGATCATGTGGTGACCTTTGAGACTGATATCAAGGAGAGGTCATGTGACCTCACCAGAGAGAAGAAGACTGGATCTCGACATGGACGCTTCTCTCGGTGAGTCCCTCACATTCAAGCCGCCGTGCTCGAGTGCGTCTGCACTCTGAACGCGAGCTCTGGCTTGTTTTCAGCTCCGGAGCCAAACCGGTCCAGCCTGGTGGTGCTGCTGCTGGGAGAGAAGCTCAGTGGGAAGAGCTCTCTGGGAAACCTCATCCTGGGAGCGCCGGCCTTCCACCGGAAGACCGACCGCAGCTCCAGAGGGAGAGCCGCCGTCTGCGGAGCGCAGGTGAATGTTTAGAGCGATCTGATCCGGTCCCTTCTGGGGTCTGAAGCCTCTCTCACGCTGTCCGGTCTGCATGTGACCCCCCAGGTGACGGTGGTGGACACCCCAGGGTGGCGGTCTCCCTCCTCCGCTGCAGACAGGGTGTCCGTGGAGCTGAGCAGGGGTCTGGCCCTCTGCGGCCCGGAGCCCCAGGCCATCCTGCTGGTCCTGGACCCCACCGCCCCCTTCGGCCCGGCGCAGTGGGGCGCCATGGAGGACCAGCTCCGACGGCTCCAGACCCCCGTCTGGCCCAGGGCCCTGGTCCTCTTCACCCACGGAGACCAGCTGGGTGAGCCGGCGCCCCGACGGCAGAGCCTTCATCCCCTTCATGAGTCCAGCATGAGGTCTCTGGTGTGGTCCCCCATTAACGCCATCTGTCTGTCTGTCTGTCTGTCTGGTCTCTGGTCTCTGCTGCAGGAGGACTCCCCATCCGGGACCACATCAGGCTGCATGGCCGGCAGCTGCAGTGGCTGCTGGAGCGCTGTGGGAACCGGTACCAGGTGATGACGGACCGGACCGGGACCCCGGAGGTTCAGGTCTCGGAGCTCTTTGAGAAGATCCGGAAGATGACGGAGGCCAACCGGCGTCCCGCGGAGATCCGGGATCTGATCTACGGCCGGCTGAGGCGGGAGGTGAGCCTGAAGGAGGCGAGGAGGTCGCGGGGAGGTCGGGAGGAGACGGAGATGGCAGCGATGCATGCTGGGAAGCCGGGACGAAGGGAGCCGACGGCCTCGGGGCGGACGTGGATACCGGGAGGTATTTCTGTGTTTCTGAGCCCCCCATCGGGGCCCAGATTAAACCGGGGGACACTTTGGCCCAGGCCAGTCTACCCCGGGATGAACTGTCCTCGGCCAAACCAGGACAGGGTGTGGTCAGGCTATTTAAGAGAAGATAAGATAATCCTTTATCAAAGTGCACACAAGAGACAGAGTAAATAAAAAACAAGTAATATAAATAAACAGTAAAAACAGTAAAGAAGAATACAATAGCAATATTAAGTATACAGACGGAATAAAAACAAGTATATGAAGAGTATTTAAATGTATTTATACTGCACCAGATGATGAACGTGATTAAAGTGTCCGTGGTCTACTGTGAGCTCAGCTTGTTGTGCAGCCTGACGGCGGCGGGAAGGAAGGACTTTCGGTTCCTCTCCCTCAGACACCGGGGATGAATCAGTGTCACGAAGTTGACATTTGATTAATAATAACAACGTTAGTATTGGTATAGCGAGCTAGACAGTTTAATCAGATATGATTCAATAATCAACAGCTGGAATGAAAACATTATGTCAGAATGTCCTAATACACCAAAATGCTTAATAACTAAATGAGATGGCCCAGGAGTTAGAAGACGTACCTTACTGGCCAAGCCTCAATCTGCAGTCGTCAACAGAACATGCACTTTATCTTGAAAATAATGATCATTTTGATGATGTTATCAGTGTTTAACTTTTATATTGTAGCGAGGACTTGTTGAAGTTTTAGGACGTAGTAATCTTTGATCTTTGTGGAAGTCTAATATATGTTCTGGTTGAAGTAATACAAGTCTATGCTTTAGAGTTTTAAGATTTAAGTCAGTTAGCTTTCTCACTTAATTTACAAAGCTGAAATCCCAATATTTTTTTTTTTAATTAAGTAATTATTGTGTAAATCAATCAAGACTACCGTACTTTTCGGGTTATAAGCCGCTCCTACGGCTGATCAGTGTCCCCGCTGTAGCAAGCTAGTAGCGCTGCTAGCTAGCGCTGCTAGTAGTGCTGCTAGCTAGCGCTTCTGCTGCTACCGCCCCTGCTGCTGCTACTGCCCGCGTCCCCTCTGCCCAAGTCGGGTGTCGAGCCTGGTCCCGCTACCTTCGGTGGTTTTCAGGGAGCTAGCGGAAGTTAGCGGGGAAGTAACGGAGCGCTAGCAGGAGCCCCAGCTGGCTACAGCGGGGAGCTAACGGGGACTCTGACTGAAGGCAGTAGCGGCTTATAACCCGAAAAGTACGGTACTACCGTAAAAGTCAGGTTACGAGCCGCTACTACCTTCGGTCAGTGTCCCCGTTAGCTCCCCGCTGTAGCCAGCTGGGGCTCCTGCTAGCGCTCTGTTACTTCCCCGCTAACGTCCGCTAGCTCTCCGCTAACTTCTGCTAGCTCCCCAAAAACCACCGAAGGTAGCGGGACCAGGCTCGACACCCGACTTGGGCAGAGGGGACGCGGGCAGTAGCAGCAGCAGCGGGTAGTAGCAGAAGCAGCACAGAAGCGCTAGCTAGCAGTGCTGCTAGCTTGCTACAGCGGGGACACTGACCGGAGGTAGGAGCGGCTTGTAACCCGACTTTTACGGTATTATCATGGAGGTATAATCTGGTTTGAGGCGTATGAATTGGCCTAGGCCATAATATACCCGGGGTATAATCTAGCCTAGGCCCCTTTAACCCCAGGTAGATCCGGACTGGGGGTAAACTATGGCCTGTTACTCCGGGACACGTCCTGAACACGCGTGTGTCGTTGCAGGATTCCCGGTGGGAGCCGCCGCGGGTTCGAAGCCCGCTCTGAGCCTCGTGCTGCTGGGAAGGAGGAAGTCGGGGAAGAGCTCCGCCGGCAACGTGGTCCTGGGCAGGGACGAGTTCCGGGCGGACGCCAAGACCACCGGGTGCTCCGCGGGCCGCGCCGACGTCCGGGGCCGGGCCGTCACCGTGGTGGACTCGCCCGGCTGGAGCCGGTTCGGTCTGGCCGACCCCAGAGAGGTCCGGCAGGAGATCGGCCGGACCCCCGCCCTCTGCCCCGCGGGCCGGGTGGCCTTCCTGCTGGCCGTGCCCGTGGACGCGTTCGGCGAGGCGGACCGCAGCGCCCTGGAGGCGTACGTGGGCGTCCTCGGGCCGGCGGCGTGGAGCCGGGCCGCGGTGCTGTTCACCTACGGGGAGCAGCTGGGAGGACGGAGGCTGCAGGAGCACGTGGAGCGGGAGGGCCGGCCTCTGCAGCGCCTGCTGGACCAATGCGGAGGCCGGTACCACGTGTTGGACCACACGGGAGGCAGCGTGGAGCAGCTGCTGGAGATGGTGGAGCGACTGGAGGGATCATGCATTTAAATGTAAAACTGTTCTACATTTAAAAATACAAAGATTTTTTCATTTTCTTTTACAAGTTAAAAAAGAAAATACTACGATTCTTTTGGTTTTACTTTGATGACTAAAGGAAACAAAACTAAAACTTTCCATGACTTTTTCTGACAAAACTATACAATGACTTAAAATGTAAAATTTACAAAAATGAAAACAGAACTATAACTTTTTCATGACGTTTTCTGACATTATTCTTAGTTTTTTCATGAATTGACAACATGTTGACTGTTAAATGTACTTAGTAAATAACTGATTATTTGTGACTTTGAGCCGGTGAGTAACATCATCTATCTGAACTTGTTGTGACGGCTTTATGACCATATCCACGTCACCTTTTACGACGTAGAAAAGGATTACTAAAGATTTATTGGTCTGACCGTGTGCTGTTGAAATCATAATCACATGTTAAAGTCTTTAAGAATAAACAAAGGAACACTTTGAGCTCTTGTTGTTTTTATTTCATTCAGCAGTGAAACAAACAGAATGTTTGCTGGTTTAATATTGATTCAACGTCATCAGAACAAAACCAGCGTTCAGGCCCCCATGTGGCAGAAACGTGTACTGCAGATGTGTTACTGTTAAAAAAAACTACTGCAGATGTATCACTGTTAAACTACTGCAGATGTATATATTATCGTCATGTCTTTTTATTCTATACTATTTATGACATTCTATAGACTTATGGTGGTTCTTATGAGTTTTAAATACTACATACTTTGTTCATGTTAATGAGTGACGAGGGATTCAGTATTTCTTCACATCAGTTTATTGATCTTTTATTGCATCAAGTCAAACTTCATTCTGACAACAACAACACAATATCTTACAAGTGCCCAAAAAAATATATCTCACTGACCTTTTGTTAATTATTATATTTGGCAACTAATACGTCTCTGCTAAAACAATTAACAATATATAGACTACTTTATTCATGAAAAAATACATGGTCAGTTTCCACCAGGAATACCAGAGAAGGTCCCCGACACACAACATGCTACAGAGTAAACAACAACAACAACTAGACAACAAGCTGCTGTACACGTGGTTCAGGTTCACAGACCGGACGCTTTGTTCAATGTTTAGAGTTTAGATCAATAACCTGCTGGTGCTCTGACCCCAGACTGAACCAGGTCAACAACAACAACACTGGAAAGAAACACGTCAATATGTTGGGGATAAAACACACTTCCCTTCTGAGATGAGGAGATTAACGTTGTGTGTGTGTGTGTGTGTGTGTGTGCGTATGTCTATCTGTGTGTCTGTGTGTGTGTATGTCTGCGTGTGCGTGTGTGTGTGTGCGTTTGTTAAACACACGCGTGTGAAGCGGCTGAAGAAGGAGCTTCGTGCTCGTCTTCAAACGGGCCGGTGACATCATCGTGATGTCATCGTGATGTCATCGTGATGTCATCGGCCCGTGGGCTAAACATTTGTAACAGAGTGCGACATAATTTAATTTTAGGGCATTACTTAAAGATTATTTCACGCATTGCATTGTGGGTAACGAGGGCCTCTTCCTCCTTGACCCTGTGAAAGTGCAATATTAAAACTCACCGCGGGCGTCGAGGCGCTAACGACTCAGACGCGCGGTGATGTCACAGTGTGGAACCGCCAGAGGGTCTTCGGTTCTCGCTCGCGTCTCGGAGAACCTTTTCTTCTCGACTCCGTCATCAGGAAGGTTCCAGCGCCAAAAGTGCAAAGTCCAGATTGAACACGTTAGTGAGACTTTAAAGTGGATGTCGGGCCGTTTTCCCTTTATGCTAAGCTAGGCATGCTAAGCTAGGCTAGCCGAGGAAGCCAATAAACCACAAAACTATTCTTGCTTTTGAAGCAGTTCTTTAAGAGTTATTTGTGCGCCTCAGGATCCTGTTAAAGTGTTTTAAGTCAACGCTGCATAAAGAGTCGTGTTAGTGTTATTACAGTTATTACCATTCATTACACCCACTGGAACGAGGTGAGGTCACGTGACCAGGAACAGAGGAACCAGGAAGTAAAACAAGGGAATGATTCACAAGAGAACAAACTGATACTTCGTAATAATTAATAATAATAATTAATAAGTAGAAATACCTCGAGATGAAAACTTCCAGTTCTGACACAAAGTAACACAACAAGAGTCTGGAATGACGTCTGTGGCCTACGAGCTTTTTCAAGTACTTTTTTTACTTCCATGCATCTTTTGCTATGTTTTGTTCCCGGATGCCGATGAGCGGTGAGTGGAATGAGAAGCCGGGGGTTCGAGCCCGGGCGCGGCGGGTCGGGTCGTCAGGAGCAGAAGGCGGACTGCAGCTGCTTGAAGGCGGCCTGCCGCTGCTTCTTGTCCACTTCCTGTCTCTTGCGCTCGTCCTTCTCCTCCTGGATCTCAGCCTCGAACTTACTGCCCAGAGACAGAGCCTGCATCTGGAGCACAGGAGTACTGATTACACCTGAACGCACCACCAGCACTACTGATTACACCTGAACGCACCGCCAGCGCTTTACTGATTACACCTGAACGCACCACCAACACTTTACTGATTACACCTGAACGCACCGCCAGCACTTTACTGATTACACCTGAACGCACCACCAGCACTACTGATTACACCTGAACGCACCGCCAGCGCTTTACTGATTACACCTGAACGCACCACCAGCGCTTTACTGATTACACCTGAACGCACCACCAACACTTTACTGATTACACCTGAACGCACCGCCAGCACTTTACTGATTACACCTGAACGCACCACCAGCAGTATACTGATTACACCTGAACGCACCGCCAACACTTTACTGACTACACCTGAACGCACCACCAACACTTTACTGATTACACCTGAACGCACCACCAGCACTTTACTGATTACACCTGAACGCACCACCAACACTTTACTGATTACACCTGAACGCACCGCCAGCACTTTACTGATTACACCTGAACGCACCGCCAGCGCTTTACTGATTACACCTGAACACACCGCCAGCATTACTGATTACACCTGAACGCACCACCAACACTTTACTGATTACACCTGAACGCACCGCCAGCACTTTACTGATTACACCTGAACGCACCACCAGCAGTATACTGATTACACCTGAACGCACCGCCAACACTTTACTGACTACACCTGAACGCACCACCAACACTTTACTGATTACACCTGAACGCACCACCAGCACTTTACTGATTACACCTGAACGCACCACCAACACTTTACTGATTACACCTGAACGCACCGCCAGCACTTTACTGATTACACCTGAACGCACCGCCAGCGCTTTACTGATTACACCTGAACACACCGCCAGCATTACTGATTACACCTGAACGCACCACCAACACTTTACTGATTACACCTGAACGCACCACCAGCGCTTTACTGATTACACCTGAACGCACCGCCAGCGCTTTACTGATTACACCTGAACGCACCGCCAACACTTTAATGATTACACCTGAACGCACCGCCAACACTTTACTGATTACACCTGAACGCACCGCCAGCGCTTTACTGATTACACCTGAACGCACCGCCAGCGCTTTACTGATTACACCTGAACGCACCGCCAGCGCTTTACTGATTACACCTGAACGCACCGCCAGCGCTTTACTGATTACACCTGAACGCACCGCCAGCGCTTTACTGATTACACCTGAACGCACCACCAGCACTACTGATTACACCTGAACGCACCACCAGCGCTTTACTGATTACACCTGAACGCACCGCCAGCGCTTTACTGATTACACCTGAACGCACCACCAGCACTTTACTGATTACACCTGAACGCACCGCCAGCGCTTTACTGATTACACCTGAACGCACCGCCAACACTTTACTGATTACACCTGAACGCACCGCCAGCACTTTACTGATTACACCTGAACGCACCACCAGCAGTATACTGATTACACCTGAACGCACCGCCAACACTTTACTGACTACACCTGAACGCACCACCAACACTTTACTGATTACACCTGAACGCACCACCAGCACTTTACTGATTACACCTGAACGCACCACCAACACTTTACTGATTACACCTGAACGCACCGCCAGCACTTTACTGATTACACCTGAACGCACCACCAGCAGTATACTGATTACACCTGAACGCACCACCAGCACTACACACGATTACACCTGAACGCACCACCACCACTACACACGATTACACCTGAACGCACCACCAACGCTACACATGATTACACCTGAACGCACCACCAACGCTACACATGATTACACCTGAACGCACCACCAACACTACACTCTGTACTGATTACACCTGAACGCACCACCAACACTAGACTGATTACACCTGAACGCACCACCAACACTACATGTTATACGATTACATGTGAACGCATCGCCAACTGCAGTGATGCTAACGTCACTAGCTCTCCTCCTGTTGGTTCTCTGTTAGCGGTGATGCTAACGTTACTAGCTCTCCTCCTGTTGGTTCTCTGTTAGCGGTGCTGCTAACGTTACTAGCTCTCCTCCTGTTGGTTCTCCGTTAGCGGTGCTGCTAACGTTACTAGCTCTCCTCCTGTTGGTTCTCTGTTAGCGGTGCTGCTAACGTTACTAGCTCTCCTCCTGTTGGTTCTCTGTTAGCGGTGCTGCTAACGTCACTAGCTCTCCTCCTGTTGGTTCTCCGTTAGCGGTGCTGCTAACGTTACTAGCTCTCCTCCTGTTGGTTCTCCGTTAGCGGTGCTGCTAACGTTACTAGCGAACTAAAGGGGGATCTAAATATTATCTGTCAGCGGGTACAGTACAACTAAAGTACAACGTAGCGTACAACAGAGTACAACAGAGTACAACATAGAGTACAACTAGTACCTTGGCTTCAAAGAAGTCCTTGGCTCCCATCACCCCCTCGGTGGACACGTTGATCTCAGACAGCCGGGCCAGAGCCATCAGGCCGCTCTCCTCCTGCAGCTCTCCGGCCGCCGCTCTCCGGAAGATCAGCAGGAACTACGGGAAGGTTTCAGAGTATTCAGGACTATCCCGATAAGAGAAATATATACATGTATATTATACGTTATCGTCCGTTGCGTTTCTCACCTCTCTGTAGCTCAGCTTGCCGTCGAAGTCTTCGTCCACCTCTTTGATCATGTTCTTCAGGCCCAGGTGAGTCTGAGGAGCTCCCAGCTTCTCCATCATCAGCTTCAGCTCCATCAGGTCGATGAAGCCGTCTCTACCGGTGTCGTACCTGCAACCACAGCACGCGTCAGAAGACCTCTGGTTGCAGCGTTTGTTTGTTTACATCCCAGCATGTCAACATGTTCTAGTCGGAGCCCAAAATACAAAAACATGGATCTGGAAATGAGCACGATGTGCCTCCTGAAGCGCCACTACATTGTGAGCGCGAGAGGTTCAAGGACCCGGCCGACAGACAGCCGTTATCACCAACTGGCTGAGGCTATTTATAGAAGCTTCAGCAGAGAGGACATGGGTTCAGGACCCAAACCAGCAGCCATTGTTTCAGTCCAGCTCGTTAGATCACGTCAGGAACCACAGGCTGGACACAAGAACTGTGTGGACGTTTTTATGAAGCCTCCAGTTCAGCATTACGGCCGTCGCCATCTTGTTTTCTTGCAACCAGAGAACAGGAAGTGACCTGTCAATCACCTTGTAGCCCCGCCCCTAAAGCGTCCCCTGCTTTATGGTCTGTCTGACTCTAAATGACCATAATTTACTAAATGAACATCATGCTGTATTGAAGAAGACTTGAAACTAGAGATTGAGACATAAACTCATGTTTACGTGTTAAAAACAACAGTAAACAACAACAACAGCTGACACATTCCGATGCTCGCGTCTCTTAAAGGACCCCCTGTTGTTCAGAGGATAAAGACGTGACGGTCTTGTGGGAACCATTGTGACCGTGGTTACCGGGCCTCATTTGCATAATGGGCTGATTCCAGCCAGAGAAAGGGCTTCCTGTCCGGGCCGCATTCCAACACGAAGCACAAAGACACGCTCAGACCGGAGCTCTTTGTGGAGCAGAAGAATGCAGGAGAACATGAGCCCACGAGGAGGGAACGCAGGAACCCTGGTTATGTAGAACCACAGGAACGCAGGAACCCTGGTTATGTAGAACCACAGGAACGCAGGAACCCTGGTTATGTAGAACCACAGGAACGCAGGAACCCTGGTTATGTAGAACCACAGGAACGCAGGAACCCTGGTTATGTAGAACCACAGGAACCCTGGTTATGTAGAACCACAGGAACGCAGGAACCCTGGTTATGTAGAACCACAGGAACGCAGGAACCCTGGTTATGTAGAACCACAGGAACGCAGGAACCCTGGTTATGTAGAACCACAGGAACGCAGGAACCCTGGTTATGTAGAACCACAGGAACCCTGGTTATGTAGAACCACAGGAACGCAGGAACCCTGGTTATGTAGAACCACAGGAACGCAGGAACCCTGGTTATGTAGAACCACAGGAACGCAGGAACCCTGGTTATGTAGAACCACAGGAACCCTGGTTATGTAGAACCACAGGAACGCAGGAACCCTGGTTATGTAGAACCACAGGAACGCAGGAACCCTGGTTATGTAGAACCACAGGAACGCAGGAACCCTGGTTATGTAGAACCACAGGAACGCAGGAACCCTGGTTATGTAGAACCACAGGAACCCTGGTTATGTAGAACCACAGGAACGCAGGAACCCTGGTTATGTAGAACCACAGGAACGCAGGAACCCTGGTTATGTAGAACCACAGGAACCCTGGTTATGTAGAACCACAGGAACGCAGGAACCCTGGTTATGTAGAACCACAGGAACGCAGGAACCCTGGTTATGTAGAACCACAGGAACCCTGGTTATGTAGAACCACAGGAACGCAGGAACCCTGGTTATGTAGAACCACAGGAACCCTGGTTATGTAGAACCACAGGAACTCTGGTTATGTAGAACCACAGGAACGCAGGAACCCTGGTTATGTAGAACCACAGGAACTCTGGTTATGTAGAACCACAGGAACTCTGGTTATGTAGAACCACAGGAACGCTCGTCATGTTAGCACCCACAGGAACGCAGGAACCCTCGTCATGTCAGAACCCACGGGAACCCTTGTCATGTCAGAACCCACAGGAACCCTCATGTCAGAACCCACAGGAACCCTCATGTCAGAACCCACGGGAACCCTCATGTCAGAACCCTCATGTCAGAACCCACGGGAACCCTCGTCATGTCAGAACCCACAGGAACCCTCATGTCAGAACCCACAGGAACCCTCATGTCAGAACCCACAGGAACCCTCATGTCAGAACCCACGGGAACCCTCATGTCAGAACCCACGGGAACCCTCATGTCAGAAATGTCAGAACCCACAGGAACCCTCATGTCAGAACCCTCAGAACCCTCATGTCAGAACCCACGGGAACCCTCATGTCAGAACCCACAGGAACCCTCATGTCAGAACCCACAGGAACCCTCATGTCAGAAATGTCAGAACCCACAGGAACCCTCATGTCAGAACCCTCAGAACCCTCATGTCAGAACCCACAGGAACCCTCATGTCAGAACCCACGGGAACCCTCATGTCAGAACCCTCAGAACCCTCATGTCAGAACCCACAGGAACCCTCATGTCAGAACCCACGGGAACCCTCATGTCAGAAATGTCAGAACCCACAGGAACCCTCATGTCAGAACCCTCAGAACCCTCATGTCAGAACCCACGGGAACCCTCATGTCAGAACCCTCAGAACCCTCATCATGTCAGAACCCTCATGTCAGAACCCACGGGAACCCTCATGTCAGAACCCACAGGAACCCTCATGTCAGAACCCACAGTGTTCACGTTGTATTTTAGAGGACCTCGTTCATCTCATTTTGACCAGCTTCGTATATCACATGTACCTGAACGCATCACGTCGCGTGCCTCGTGCTTCCCGCGCTCATCACGACACATCAACACGCGCGGACCAAACGGTCACGAGGCCTCGGTGTGAGTCAGTGACAGCTCGCGCTTCCCCCGCGAGGCGTCACGTCAGCAGCACCGTTATCCTCGCGCGCCTCCCGCGCGCTCACTCGGCCAGAACAACACCCCCGCGCGCGCCACTACGCCGTTTCTTACCGTTTGAACATCGCCTCCATGTCCTTGATCTGCTTGCGCGTGAACTCCTTGAACTCCGTGTACGGGTTGAACACCCGGGTTCGGCACGGGGCGGCGTTCCCGTCGTTGATGTCCTGCCGGCGGGTCAGCACGGCGGACAGCTCGGAGGAGGAGGACGGCTCCGCGCCGCAGGCTCCCTCGGCCTCCTGCTGCGGTTTGGGTCGGACCGGGCTGAGTCCGGGCTCCGGCCGCGTCCCGGGCTCCGGCCGCGGCTCGGGCTCCGGCCTCGGCCCGGTGTCCTGCGTGGCGGCCAGCCGCGACTGGAGCTTCTTCGCCAGCTCTTCGGAGGCCATGGCTGCGCGTAGCGGGCTTTAACAGGAGCGGGAATGGAGCTGACAGCGTCTCACGCAGCGACCGTTACACTCTGACCGATGATCACCCAGAAGAAGCGTGCGCAGCTTCCGGTCCTACCTTTTCAAAATAAGAGAGAAGAATAACGGTTTTTTTTTATGAACCCTGTCTATTATATTCTTATTTTTTTATCTTCTGCGTTTATTCCTCTGGCAGGTTCGTTTGAATGTATGTATTTAGCTGATTATTATTATCAATATGTGCAATTTGTTCAATAAATAAATAAAAAAGACTGCATTCATGTTTGTTACATGAATGCAGTCTTTTCAAAATAAGACAGACATTCTACATATATATTTTTATCTTGGTTTGAATGTATGTATTTAGCCGTTATTGTCAATATGTGCAATATTTTGGTTGAGATTGACTCAAAATATGGTGGGAAGAGAAAACTTAAATAAAAATATAAACAATTATTCGTGTGATATCTTCAGCGACACGCTTCAACTTATGTTCCTAACATGAATGCAGTCTTTTCAAAATAAACAGGAAAACATTTAGTTAGATGTATGCATTTATAAACTGCTCTTGCCAAATATGTTGTCGAAATATATTAATTCAATGACACCGAATATTTACAAATTAAGTACAAATTAAAGATAATACTACCAGATCCTGCTGTCTACGAATACTCAGTGGATTAAAGAGTCAAAAGGGTTCCTATGAGATTAAATGCAGGCAGTTTATTTTGGACCATTTTATGAAAGTTTGGGGTAATATACAAAAGAAAAAGAAAAATGTAAAACAGTATTCAAAGTAAAAAATAAATAAATTACCTGATATTTTTTATCCACGATCATTTTTATCCACGATCACGTCCACAATAAACAACACAACAAAACTAAATACTGATAAAAACAGTTTAATGTGAAAGAGCGTACAAGTTTCTATATGTTCAGCTTCTATACATGGAGAGTAATAATTTAATCATACAGAAAGCTTGATGGCCACTCTTTAAACAAATGAATCAAAACATAGAAGAGTTTTAAATAAAAGGTCCAAACAGGAGATTTAAGTGATTTTAGAATAAATCAAAGCAACAACAAGACTTTGTTTCAAAGCATCGGACCTCCGTCTGTCAAGTCCTCTGCTTCCATGAGCCGAGCGCCTCCTCTTCCTCCTCTTCCTCCTCCTCCTCCTCTTCCTCCTCCTTCTCTTCCTCCTTTTCCTCTCTGCTGGAGTCACAGAGCATTGCTTGTTCTCTAAACACAAATCATAAAGTTATTGGGTCAGAATGAGGACATTTTGAGACAGACAGGACTCTCATATATATATATATATATATATATATATATATATATATATATATATATATATATACACACACACACACATATAAACTGCTCTGGGTTCAGTATCTTGACACACAGGATCCTGTTGGGTTCTCAGTTTAGAGGATGTAATGAATATTATACCTTAAAAAGAGGTTAAAGTTCCTGACTGACCGAGGACCTGTTTGTCTCCTCTCGGTCCTGAACGTGGACCTCTGCGTCTGGAGGGGGTTCTCCCTGGTTCTGGTCCTGCTTCTGGTTCTGGTCCTTGTTCTGGTTCCGGTTCCGCTCCTCGTGGAACAACAGGGGGGACATGTCCAACTGCAGGAGAAGCAACAGGAAGAGATGAAGAGATGAAGAGATGAAGACGAGCAGGAAGAGATGAAGAAGAACAGGAAGAGATGAAGAGATGAAGAAGAACAGGAAGAGATGAAGAAGAACAGGAAGAGATAAATAAGAGCAGGAAGAGATGAAGGTGATGAAGGTGAGCAGGAAGAGATGAAGGAGAATAGGAAGAGATGAAGACGAGCCGGAAGAGATGAAGGTGATGAAGGCGAGCAGGAAGAGATGAAGAAGAATAGGAAGAGATGAAGGAGAATAGGAAGAGATGAAGACGAGCAGGAAGAGATGAAGGTGATGAAGGCGAGCAGGAAGAGATGAAGAAGAATAGGAAGAGATGAAGGAGAATAGGAAGAGATGAAGGCGAGCAGGAAGAGATGAAGAAGAACAGGAAGAGATGAAGAGATGAAGAGATGAAGGAGAACAGGAAGAGATGAAGAAGAACAGGAAGAGATGAAGAGATGAAGAGATGAAGGAGAACAGGAAGAGATGAAGAGATGAAGAGATGAAGGTGATGAAGGTGAGCAGGAAGAGATGAAGGAGAACAGGAAGAGATGAAGGTGAGCAGGAAGAGATGAAGGAGAACAGGAAGAGATGAAGACGATGAAGACGAGCAAGAAGAGATGAAGAAGAACAGGAAGAGATGAAGGTGATGAAGGTGAGCAGGAAGAGATGAAGACGAGCAGGAAGAGATGAAGAAGAACAGGAAGAGATGAAGAGATGAAGGCGAGCAGGAAGAGATGAAGAGATGAAGAGATGAAGGTGATGAAGACGATGAAGGTGAGCAGGAAGAGATGAAGGCGAGCAGGAAGAGATGAAGAGATGAAGGTGATGAGGTCACCTCTCGGTAGAAGTCTCTCCCGGCCGTGGACATGCAGGTGAGCGACACCTTGTCGCCGCTCCTCCGGATCTCTCTGACGATGAGGTCGTGCTCCAGCGGCTCCACCGGCGTCCCGTTGACGGCCAGCAGCAGCTCTCCGTCCCGCATGCCGATGGCCTCCGCCGGGCTGCCGGCGTCCACCTCCCGCAGCACGTGCACTGGGAGGAGAGTCACGGGGTCATGTGACACTAGACCCCCTCATGGGACACTAGACCCCCTCATGGGACACTGACCCCCTCATGGGACACTAGACCCCATGGGACACTAGACCCCCTCATGGGACACTAGACCCCATGGGACACTAGACCCCCTCATGGGACACTGACCCCCTCATGGGACACTAGACCCCATGGGACACTAGACCCCCTCATGGGACACTAGACCCCATGGGACACTAGACCCCCTCATGGGACACTAGACCCCATGGGACACTAGACCCCCTCATGTGACACTAGACCCCCTCATGGGACACTAGACCCCCTCATGGGACACTAGACCCCCTCATGTGACACTAGACCCCCTCATGTAACACTAGACCCCCTCACGTGACACTGGACGCCCACATAGGACACTAGACCCCCTCATGTGACACTAGACACCCTCACAGGACACTAGACCCCCACATAGGACACTAGACCCCCTCATGTGACACTAGACACCCTCACAGGACACTAGACCCCCTCATGGGACACTAGACACCCTCACAGGACACTAAACCCCCTCACGTGACACTAGACACCCTCACGTGACACTAGACCCCCACATAGGACACTAGACCCCCTCATGTAACACTAGACACCCTCACGTGACACTAGACCCCCACATAGGACACTAGACCCCCTCACGTGACACTAGACCCCCTCATGGGACACTAGACCCCCTCACGTGACACTAGACCCCCTCGCGTGACACTAGACCCCCTCACGTGACACTAGACCCCCTCGCGTGACACTAGACCCCCTCACGTGACACTAGACCCCGTCATGTAACACTAGACCCCGTCATGTAACACTAGACCCCCTCACGTGACACTAGACCCCGTCATGTAACACTAGACCCCGTCATGTAACACTAGACCCCCTCACGTGACACTAGACCCCGTCATGTGACACTAGACCCCCTCATGTAACACTAGACACCCTCACGTGACACTAGACCCCCACATAGGACACTAGACCCCCTCACGTGACACTAGACCCCCTCATGGGACACTAGACCCCCTCACGTGACACTAGACCCCCTCGCGTGACACTAGACCCCCTCACGTGACACTAGACCCCGTCATGTGACACTAGACCCCCTCGCGTGACACTAGACCCCCTCACGTGACACTAGACCCCGTCATGTAACACTAGACCCCGTCATGTAACACTAGACCCCCTCACGTGACACTAGACCCCCTCACGGGACACTAGATCCCCTCATGTAACACTAGACACCCTCACGGGACACTAGACCCCTCATGTCACCCTAGACCCCCTCATGGGACACTAGACCCCCTCATGGGACACTAGACCCCCTCACGTGACACTAGACCCCTCATGGGACCAGGTACCCCCCCAGGTGAGGCCTCGTGGTCTCATGGCTCACCTGTCCTCTTGGATCCGGCCAGCTTCTCTTGCCTCAGCAGGAAGCCGTACCCGTCGGGCCCTTTGACCAGGTGCAGGGTCTTGGGGGAGTGCGGGAGTCCGCGACACTCGGCCACGGCGGGCAGCACGGGGGCCCTCCTGCGGGCGCTGCAGGACTCGCCCTCGCGGTCGATGACCAGCACCGTCACCGAGGCCCTCCGCTTCACCTGAGGGCCACCAGACGGGAGTCACAACCAGGTTCATGTCTAAACACAGGGTTGTTAGTGCAGGAGCCGGACCATACGGTTCTGTTGAGGGTGGACTGCGTCAGCGTGGAGGCCGGGACCCCGTTGATCCAGATCAGCCGGTCTCCCGCGAGGACGCCAGCTCTCTCTGCCGGACCGCCGGCCACCGTGTCCACCGAGAACTGGCCCTTCCATCCTGAGGACGCACGCCATCATTATTAATTAGGACGCGTCTTGTTTTTAAAATACTCAGAACTTCAAAACTATTTGGACTAATGACTCCAAATTTGCAGCATATGTGATCATTGTATCCTGTAATATGCATAAAAAATCCTGTGCAATTTAAACACTAGGGGGCGCTACAGTCATTCGACCAATTTGGGCATTTGTGTCATTTTTCGCCGTTTTCAGCATTTGTACTTTTACGAACTCCTCCTACAATATTTATGCGATCGACTTCAATTCTGTTCAACGATGATCTCAAGACCCTTATGATCTTAAGTTGTGCTATTTGTGAGTTTTCGGTGAACGGCCTCGACGTGGCGTGGACCACAAGACAAACCCATTTTGTGCGGTTCGCTATGTTATAGAAAGCTGTTGTAACTCCAAGGTACATGATGCAATCCGCCCAAAATTTCTCATGCATGATGCCGGTCCAGGCCTGAGCATATGTACATGAAGAAATTATCACATTGTCATAGCACCACCTACTGGTGAAAGGAAATCAGCCAAACGGCATCGGATTTACATGACATTTACACACCGTGGTCTAAGCTTCACGTAGAGAAACATGATGCATGTGTATGTTCACATTGTAATAGCGCCACCTACTGGCCAACGAAAATTATGTGTTTTATACTATGATATATTACTTCTTGTTTAGTGGCTTGGGATGCTAAACAACTCATGCAACTCCCTACACATGTCACATGTTTCCTCATTAAAAAGCTCTTGTAACTCCACTGGACCTCCAATCTGCCCCAAACTTGTCGTGCTTGATAAAAGTCACGGCCTGAGAATATCGAGAAGCCTTTTTTTACTCATAGTCAAAGCGCCGCCTACTGGCGAAAGTAAATCAGCGCGACGTGACAAACGGCATCGGATTTACATGACATTTACACGACGTGGTCGAAGCTTCACGTAGAGAGACATGACGCATGTTGTCGAGCACAGCTGATGCGGGTACCGGTGAAGTATTTTGCAAAGCGAAAGAACGTCCGACCGGCGACCTACCAGCGCCCTCGACAGGCGCAAAGGAGCAAGGACCCGCTGAACGCTGCTCGCAGCTTTAACATTATTATTATTATTATTATGAGCATGTTGGATAAAGAGGGAATTGATCCGTGAGCAAACCGTGTCCCTCACCTGCCACCGGGGCGACGCTCATCCCCAGGCCGAGCACCGGGTCTCTGCCGACGTGACAGAGTCTGGGTCTCGACCAGCCGACCCCTTTGGAGGACCTGGCCAGCGCCTGCAGGTCCAGACCCGCCGACACGACCTGCAGGACACGGGATTACATTTATTTATTCAAATACATCAGATAAAAAACACATCACAAGTTGAATTTCTTTGATTATTTATTTTACAAAAATGTGAAAACAATGAAATCTATATATGATGATCACGTCCATATTTCATACTGAGCCGAGTCATTTATGGAGTCCCATTCGCACTGTGGAGTTAATGCAGTTATTATAATCTACATTCTTACATTACCTCTGCGTACTCGTCCCGTCTCAACACCAGCAGCAACAGGTGCAGCCCACAGGACTGGATCTTCCTCACCACCTGTTGACACGACGAAGACGAGGAAGTTAATCAACTCCATTTGATGTTAAACAATGATTCCTTTGAGGCACATGTTTTATTAAACTTTTCATCTATTAAATTATTCACATGTTTACAGCCTCTCTCCTCTGTGTTCACTTCCTGAAGTTCAGTCAAAGTTTGGTCACATGACTGTTGAATCAATCATGACGTCATAGTTTCACTGAGGAGTTCAGAGTTTAATGTTTGTGTATTTTTAAATGAGACGTGTAGAATGTAGAATAAAATATCACAATTTATAAGCTTCTTCGACGGTCTTCGTCACACATGATGTGTTCAAGGACTGTCGGAAAGATGACAATCTGACTATAATGACGTTTTTTACAGCTTCTGGCTAAAAAACGGTTTAGTTTTAGCGATTGTTCAAAGAAAACACGCTTTTCAATCATGCAAAACTAATGTAAAGGAACAGTGTGTGAGATTTAGTGGCCTCTCATGGTCGATGTCAGCTCCTCCCCCTTTTTAAGTGGCCTTCAGGTAAGATGGGTATCTTCAGGAGCTAATTACCACAATGAGTCACTTTGATCAATGCTCTGTTCTTTTTCACGAGTAATTGATTGCTTTTAAAAACACATATAGTACAAGCTGTGCTCGATTGATTTAGGTTTCACGTTTGTTTACGTGTTCACAGATGCGTTGACACAGTTTTATCTAAAGTGTTTCTCTACAGGAGCCTTGAGCACTGACCCTGCAGAAGTCCACGTTGTGCACAAACTCCTCGTTGACCTCCAGCACTCGGTCCCCGTCCCCGAGGCCGCCGCGCTCCGCGGGGCTCCACGGCTCCACGGCCCGGACCTCCAGGCTGCGGAGCGCCCGGTCCGACCGCAGCAAGAAGCCGAAGCTCTGGCCCTCCACACGCTTCAGGTGGCACAGCCGGGGCCGGAGGCCATGGGGCTCTATACACACACACAGAGACACACACACACACACACACACACACACATCATTAGAGGGCGGGGTCACAAAGGTCACGTGAGGTCATGTGTTCTGTATAAATCCTCACCAGGATCGTCTCCGACCACCAGAGCTGGATTATCGATCCCTTCCTTTGGATTGAAGGTGAAACTGAGAGGAGGAGAAATTAAAAACAAAAACAGAATTTAATTCAGTTTTATATTTTTTTTAAAGATATAAATAAAAAAAAGGACCACACAAGTGTTTTAGAAGGTTTGTTTTATTCTACTAGATTCACTTCTGATCATTTCGTTAATCACGACGTGATTACAGATCGTTTTTAAATGATTTAATTATTAAAAAGCGTGGTCATTAAATAAGCGTTGACATTCGTTCGTGTTTCTTGATGTCAAAGTATCCAGGAGATAAAGAGCTCACAGGTCAGCTCTTATCAGAGTTACGTCATCGAGGAAGAACAGTGAGCTTGTGGAGTGTTCTGAGACTCAGAGTGGGTTTAATAACTAGATCAGATCTGTGAGATTAACCAGGTGTCGGGTCTGAAGGTCTGGTCCTCATCAACATGTTAAACAAGGAGCCTGTCTCACCGTGGGTACTCCATCTCATCCTGGCAGCCTGTGGACAGACGGGACGCGATCAGAAACCTTCAGGAGGAAGAAGCTCAGGCTGCAGTCTGTGTTCAACATACAGTCATCCATGCTCCTCATAGTTCTCAGGTACAAGGAGTCACAGTGACCTCAAACCCTCAGGGACTCACTGACGTCATTTTAAATAATCTCTTAACTAGTTTTATATATATATGTATTTAAGCAATAAGGTACGAGAGGCAGTACTGTGTCGTGCAATAATGTACAGTTCAAGGGAGTTGTTAGGCTCGACGCTGCGCGTCGGGCCTAACAACTCCCTTGAACTGTACATTATTGTAGATACAGTACTGCCTCGAGTACCTTATTGCTTTTATAATACGGGTACCTGCGACTTTATAAATAGTAATAGTAGCTCCCTTTCAGCACAAAATAGTTGTAGCCACCAAACGTTGTGTATCGCATTTCAGCGACAGAGAAAATAGTCCCATATGTGTATGGCGGCTGCGATACACATACGGGACTATAAAACTGAGTGCCAGGCCGGTTGAAAGCAGGGTGGAGGATGACACTCAGCACCGATGTAAAGAAGTGCTCTCGCTGCTTCTGTCCGTCTTTTCTCCGTCATTTTTCTCCTCCATGATGTTTAGAGAACTCGCCTCGCGTCGGGAAATTATCAACGTAATTATCTCTCACTGGAAATTATCAGGATGTTGTGATCAAACCCTTTTCATTCCTCATCTTTAGGTTAGGGAGGAAGTGACGTGTGTGTTGTCGTTCGTTATGCTAGTGTGGGGGATGCTACGTGAGCTTGTTAGCTGTTCCGTTTGAGCTAACTTACTGTTAGCGAAGAGCCCCGTTGCAATACTGTGAACACTCAAGCAATAAACCTGCAAGTTAAGGAAACCAACGTCTGAGTCGTTACTGCAGACGTGACAATATCAAAGTTTACACCAAACATGTTTTTAACTGTCAAGCTTGAAATGACAACTAACGGTCGCGCAATTTAAATCTACCTGTTATTTTAAGTGCGCACTGATATGGAACGCTCTAAATGTAAACAGGCTGTACAGTACTTTATGGCTGAATAAAATGCACTCCGTGACTCACTCTCAACCAATCAGAATGCTTGATTTGATCTACCCGTATTATAAATATATTTATTTATGTTTTGATGTGATTGGTCAGACTTCTGTCAACAGAAAGCTAGCTAGCTGCTAGCAGAAGAGTTCAGGCTGAATCATTATGCTGCGTTCACACCAAACGCGGCGCGAATTTGACGCGCGACCAGATTACATGAAAGTCAATGCACAGACGCGACAGGTTAGGGAAAAGCGCGACGCTGAGTCGCGTCAGCCAATCAGCGTTGAGAAGCTTCGCCGTCAGACCTGTTTTCCATCGCGCCTCCTCGTGTGAGGCGGTGGCATCGTCGGTGGGTGCCGGCGGAGAGCCAAGCGAGGCGGGGAGGACAGCACAGACAACCCTGTTTTACAGTGAGATCACTCCTGAAGGGGATTTGGGAATATTTCACGTGAATTTTGTACCATATGTCTCTGCACCTGCTGCTAAATTTAGAATCGGAAATATCCACAAATCAGCCGCACGGGGAAAAAATTTGTTAATATCGTTCCTTCTGATCATGGCTCGTGCTCTTCAGTGTGCGGTGTTTTAGTGCCGCAGTTTTGTTGGATTGTTTTGTCATGTTTTGTTATAACTACATATGACTGGTTCTTGTTGATGTGAACTACATGCATTGTCCGTTAATGACGCCGCATCCCGTCATGAGAGTATTTATTTAAACATTGATTATTTAAAATCAGACGGCACTGAAGGCCTAGGTAGAAAATGCACAGCCCGCCACTGGTAAATATATTGATTGTTTATCAATAATTGTATTCAAGTTGCATAACTGTATTCAATTTTATATATTTTTTAATTCATCACATTATATTTAAAATGTATAATTGTATTAATCTAGTTTTTAATCCAAACGTTTTTACAACTATTACCGTTATCAAAACTTTTGATTCCATTTGATTCTATTCTATGGCCTCAAGTTGTAGAATTGTTAACTTGCTGAGTTGCTTGTTTCTTTTCTGATGTGTGATGAGCTCAACAGATACAGATACAGATAAAGATGATTGATTGATTGATTGATTGATTGATTGATTGATGAGCTCATCATCCTCTCTGACCAGATCACAGGCTGTTGAGACGTTGTTCTGGTGGATTTATTTACAACGCTGGAACCAACGTTTTTAAACCAGAAAGCGTTTATGTCTTTTATTAAATATCTTTCTATGATCTCAGAGTTCTAGTTCTAGACTAATCAATCACCTCTTGCTCTGATTAACATGACGCAGACACAGAAGTCACTGATTGGCCAGGAGGCCGAGCAGAGGAGGGTCAAGTCCTGCAATCAATAACCTTAAGGGACCAAGTCTTCATCCAGCAGCAGGAAACCAACAAAACCAACAAAAACAAACAGACAGAAGCCTCCAGCCGGCTGAGCCGGGTCTCAAACCCACGGGCTCGACCGCTCTTTGCACGTATTTCCAAACCAGCCGGTGAGAGGACACTGGGACCAGTGGGACCAGTGGAGCTCGAGGCTCGGCGTGAACAACCAGAGACTGAACGAGACGTTTAACCAGGAAGAAAACACAGAGCATGAAACACCTGAAACCTAAGCTGAGGTATGACGACCATGAGAACCATTTAACCTGAATCCTGCAGAGAGAGAGAGAGAGAGAGCTTACCTGTGGAGGTCCTCATGGAGTCCTGAGTGTGAGTGAGTGTGAGAGTGTGTGTATGAGAGAGAGTGTGTGTGTGTGTGTGTGTGTGTGTGTGTGTGTGTGTGTGTGTGTGTGTGTGTGTGTGTGTGTGTGGACAAGGTTCACAGACAATAAAGACTCTTCAGCGGGTGAGATGTGAGCCGGTTCTCTTCAGGTTAAACATTTACATTCTGGAGGAGGAGACTCTCAGAGCCTGAACGCCTCTTTTAAACGTTAATGTTGATCACATCAGAGACTCTGTGACGGGGTAGAAACATACGGAACGGTTCAGATAAATAAGAAATATGTTTTAGAGACACGATATGTTTACATTTCAAAAGAGACTGAAACTACAATATATCTAAATGAAATAAATATATAAATAAAATACATATATATGAAATGAATAAATATATATATATACACACAATTAATAAATATATAAATACAATATATATATATATATTAAATATATATATATATATATATATATATATATAAATATGCATACATACATTACATATTTAAATATTGTATATATATATAAATAAAATACATATATAAATACATATATACATAAATAAAATACATATGTATACATAAATTATATATATATATAAATATTATATATATATATATATAAATAATATATATATATGCATATTTATATATAGTGCTGCGTGATAAATCATGAATGAACTGATTATTGAAAGCTGGGTTTAAGTTCCAGAGAACTAGAAGCTTTTGGACAAAGTGAAGCTCTGAGATCTCAAACACATCCTGACTGAAGAGGTTCAAGAGATGAGCAACAAAGATCTCGTATCGGCCTGGAAAAGGTTACGAATTCTTTTTAAGGCTAAAGTTTCAACATCAAGGCTTCAAAGTGTTCACATGGAACCATCAAAAGCATAAAAAACAAGATTTAAAAACAACTAACAACGTTCTTTTAAACATTAAGAACTGTCAGTACTACTTTAAAAAGCTAAACATAGAATAAAAGATGCAGTGCAGTTTTAGGGAAATGCAGAAATGTATTAATATCCTTGAATCTGGTTCAATTAAAGACAACAGCAAACAGAAAAGTCTTTACTCTGGATCTAAAGGAACTGACGGACTCTGGGGGTCTCAATGGGTCTCTATGGGTCTCTGGGGGTCTCTATGGGACTCTATGGGACTCTGGGGGTCTCTATGGGACTCTATGGGACTCTGGGGGTCTCAATGGGTCTCTATGGGACTCTGGGGGTCTCAATGGTACTCTCAATGGGTCTGTTTGGGACTCTATGGGTCTCTGGGGGTCTCAATGGGTCTCTATGGGACTCTGGGGGTCTCAATGGTACTCTCAATGGGTCTCTTTGGGACTCTATGGGTCTCTGGGGGTCACTCTGGATCTAAAAGGAGCTGACGGACTCTGGGGGTCTCAGTGGGGTCTCTGAGGGGTCTCAATGGGACTCTATGGGTCTCTGGGGGTCTCAATGGGTCTCTATGGGACTCTGGGGGTCTCAATGGTACTCTCAATGGGTCTCTTTGGGACTCTATGGGTCTCTGGGGGTCACTCTGGATCTAAAAGGAGCTGACGGACTCTGGGGGTCTCAGTGGGGTCTCTGAGGGGTCTCAATGGGACTCTATGGGACTCTGGGGGTCTCAATGGGTCTCCATGGGTCTCTGAGGGTCTGTATATTCGTAAAGGCAGGTCCAGTATGCTAAAGGAGCTAAGTTAGGAAGCATTGAAGCTCCTTTTCCTTTGCATCCGAGGAAATTACCCACAATGCATAGCGACGTGACATTACCAGTGGAGGACAGAGACTGGAAGAATATCTTAAGGCTTAAAGATGCGGCATGAAATCAGAGCAATATTACCATTTATTCATCAAACATTTCTTTATTTGGACAAAAACGAGGAAAAACAAACGAATATAAACTCACACTTGTTCAAAACATGCTATGATGTCATCGTGGTCACGTGATATGTCGCAGTAAAGTGCTTCTTTGTTGGTATTTACAGTTAAGGCTTTAGGGGCGGGGCTTAAAATACATCTCATGTCAATTTAACCAAGTGCAAAACTTAAATTGGATTTAAGTCTTTAATCTAGCGTTACATCCCATAATCAGCCCTCAAAACATGCAGATTTTACAGTTTTCATTCAGAACTCTGTATAATATTATTGCAATATATATATATATTTTTTTTTAAAGGAATTTTCAGAGGACCATTTATTTATTGCATTATTTTAAATATCCCTTTATTTTATTTATTTTTCTTTGTCATACATCAAAGGATTCTTGTATTTGTTCTGGTCCACGAAGTTCTACCAGTTAGTGCTCTTCTGGTTCCAGAGAGCTTTACTGGTTAAAACCCTTTAAGAGCTTCCCTTGAGGTTTTGGTGCTAAAACAAAGTCGTCACTTTGGGAATCCGTCTGTCAGCGACGTCTCTCCTGGCCGTCCAGCAGGTTATTGGTTGAATCCCGACGGCGGCGATGGTGGCGACGGTGGCGACGGTGGCGACGGCGGCGGCGGGTTGTCCTTCTCCAGCATCTTCAGCGTCTTTCGAACGCCCTTCTCCACCCGGCGGAAGTGCAGCCTCTTCCAGATGCTCTGCTGCTGCTGGCGGCCCCAGTCCAGATCCCTGAGGAACGCCTTCAAGAACAAAACACGTTTTCTTTTAACAGTCGCTGAAACGTCTTCGTTCATCAGAGACGGAAGCTGTAAACACGGACATTATCGTGACATTTGTATCTTTGATTCATTTGTAGAAGACATCCTCCGTCTTTGGACCCTGTTATAGTCCTCTACTTCTAGTCCTGATGGTTCTAGTCCTCTACTTCTAGTCCTGATGGTTCTAGTCCTGATGGTTCTAGTCCTGATGGTTCTAGTCCTCTACTTGTAGTCCTGATGGTTCTGTTTCCAGAGAGCATCTCCCCCTCATACCTTCAGCTGCTGTTGGACCCGTTGGCGGTCCCAGGACGAGGCGTTCTCCCGGATCACTCTGAGGATCGGGTGCCAGTCCTCGGAGATGTCGCTGCCTTCGGTGACCGAAGCCAGGACCTTGACCCGCCGGCCGTCTTGGCTCTCTGGAACGCCTCGAACGTACAGGGACTGTTTCCCCACGTCGCTGAGAGCGTTCAGGTACAAGCTGCAGGACACCGACAAGGAGACAACCGCTTTAACATGTAAAGCACAGACTTCTATACAACCAGAGGAGTCACCCCCTGGTGGTCAGGAGAGAGAATGCAGCTTTAACACATGAAGCATAGACTTCTATACAACCAGAGGAGTCACCCCCTGGTGGTCAGGAGATAATGCAGCTTTAACACATGAAGCACAGACTTCTATACAACCAGAGGAGTCACCCCCTGGTGGTCAGGAGAGAGAATGCAGCTTTAACACATGAAGCATAGACTTCTATACAACCAGAGGAGTCACCCCCTGGTGGTCAGGAGATAATGCAGCTTTAACACATGAAGCAGAGACTTCTATACAACCAGAGGAGTCGCCCCCTGGTGGTCAGGAGAGAGAATGCAGCTTTAACACATGAAGCATAGACTTCTATACAACCAGAGGAGTCACCCCCTGGTGGTCAGGAGAGAGAATGCAGCTTTAACACATGAAGCATAGACTTCTATACAACCAGAGGCCACCACACGGACGCTGAACGCATCGTCTTACTGCACGGTGTGAATGCTGGGATGCTCCCTGCAGGCGTCCACCAAAGCCAGAGCGGCGTTGTCCCCGATGTTGTTGTAAGCCACGTTGAGCTCCAGGAGCCCCGTCTGCTGGTGGAGCCTCTCGGCCAGCTCCAGGGCCCCCCGGTCCCCCAGACCCGTGTGCATCAGGGACAGGTGCGTCAGGGATTCGTTCCCCGGCAAAGCCTCCAGCAGGGTGCAGGCTCCCGACTCCAGCAGAGGGTTGTCACACAGGCTGAGGAGCACATTGGAACAATGAGGCGAGGCCGAGAACAGACCAACCGGAGACTGTAGTGGAATGGACTCCGTCTAATGGGAACACTGGGTCTCATGCAAGAACCCGCACACTCGTTCTGAAGGGGCTCGTACGAGTGATGGAGAACGTTCTCATATTTACGAGCGGTCCAGACCTGTTGAGGGACTCCTGTTATCCAGAGTTTAGTTTATCTCTAATGTCTATTTAATAGTCATGTGAAAACATCTGGATTTATTCTAGTTCATCATCAACACTACATTTTACATGATTGCATGTGAACGCATCATGAGGCTGTTGGTAAAAAGGGGAACGTTAACTCTGCTGCCATCTTGTGTCTGTTCAGAGTGCAGTAAAGGTCTGCCGCCTGCAGATGAAGGGTTAAATGTTGTAATAACTGGAATGTTTTTAACTTCAGCCAATAAACATCTCACAGCTTTGTAACATTTAAATCTAGTTGCATTTCATTGTGTTGCAGAATGATGATAAATTATCCTTAAACGAAGCGTCACTAATCTTCTGACTTTCCATAACCTCGTTCATACTTCATAGTTATTGATTCGTGGAACATATGAACGCATGAACACATGAAGGAGACCTCCGGAGGGAGAATTCTGCCCCCATTTTAGGGTTATGTGGGGCCCAGAAGGTCTCTACTCCAGACATGGAAACATCCCGCTGAAGACGGGAAGTTAAAGACGAGGATAAAAGGTGTGGTCTTACTTCAGAGCTCTGATAGAGCTCATGGGGTCGAGTAGCAGATCTCTCAGGTGGACGCAGGACTCAGGACCCAGGCTGTTAAACTGCAGACTGAGGACAAGATGCAACAATCACACACAACATACACACACAAAGCACATGCTAGACGAGCAAGGGAGTCACCAAGTCAAGAAAAATGCATTTAAAACCAGGATATATATATATATATATATATATATATATATATATCACAAACAGTTTAATCAAAAACTCAAACGTATAACCTTCATGATAGTAGGATTTCTTGCGTGTTATACCTCAACTTTTCTGTGGTTCAACAAACACTGGCAACTTCTTAGTAGTACAACATGTACAATGCAGACAAAAACAACAACAACACATATTTCCTTTGTTGCCCAGTGCATCCAGAACAGAAGGGTATTGGATTGAGTCTCACTTGAGCTTGTGCGTGTGCCTGAAGGCCGGCCACAGCATGTGAAGCATGTCGTGGGTCAGGAGGCAGGAGGACAGGTTCATCTCCTCCAGGTGATAACTGCAGGAAGAGACCTCAGTCAGTCATAAAGCACCGGCCTCTCCACACTGAGCATGCACCCGTACTCTACCTCGCAGGTGTGCACGAGAACACAGAGCTCAGAACAAAGCACTTGAGAGGCGTCATCCGGATGTTGGTGAGTTTGATGGTTCTGATGGAGGTCAGAACCTCTGCAGTCACTCTAGGGTTCTGGATCTCGTACAGCAGGACCAGCAGGTCCATCAGCTCCTCCGCCGTCCGTGGCTTGCTGAGCTCTAGAGTTAAAGAAGAGGAAAGAGACTTAAAGTTTGACCAGAAAAGGTATAGAAGATGTTTTGAGTTAACCGTAACAGACCTCTGAACTCACCAGTGAACTTTATTCAAGTTCTTCAAACATGAAAAACATGAGGACTGAGGAGAACACACGTACCTCTGACGAGGTGGTTCCTCAGGGCCTGTGTGATCTGGGCCACGGTGGAGCTCTGAATGGAGCAGCCCAGTTGCTGGAGGACGACACGGTTCCCATACTGCAAGAGTCCACCCATGAAGATGGGGTAGAGCTCGAACGGCTGGCCCTTACTCTGCTGCTTTGGCTGCGGGCCGTGGACTCCCAGCAGGCTTTGCTCCACCTGGTCCAGGACGTCCTCGTTGTAGATGTCCTCGGTGCGGAACATCTCGGCCGCCATGGTTCTGGCGATGCTGCCTTTGCTGCGACTGATGATTTTCCTGTAGAGATTCTGGAAAAGCTTCAGGATGTCGAACACGGCAAAGATTCGGGGGATGAACCTCGAGACGATGGTGGCGATGACGTTGACGTCTTCGCTCCATCCCTGCCTGAGGGCCGTGGACACCTGACCGGTCAGCTTCTCCAGGGCCGATTTGTTCTCCCCGAGCACCACGTAGAGCGCCGCCAGGTACTCCTGCATGGCCGGGACGGCGAACACGTAGCGCTGCTCGTCTTGCTCGCCGGGGAAGCGCGTGCCGCTTTCGACGCTGGGAGCCAAGAAGAAGTCGAGCACGTCGGTGCGGAACATGGCCAGCTGCCGGAGCTCCTCGTCCGTCTTGGTCTTGCCTCCGATCCACTGCTCCAGCTCCTTCTCCGAGAACGCCGTGCGCTTGTTGGTCACGCCGTCGAACGCGAGCTTCCCGACCGTGCGGACCACGTACAGCATCAGGGAGCTGTGGTGCTTCTCGATGGGCACGTTGGTTCCCGCTCCCGCGCCGAGAACCTCGCCCCCGAAGTTCAGCCGGAGGAAGCTGGTGTAGATGCCGGTCAGCGTGCGGATGGGCGCCTTGGCGTCGGTGAAATGGAGGAAGTGCAAGGTGGCGCACGTGAGCCAGCAGTAGGAGGGGAGGAAGCAGGCGGCGGCCAGCTGGCTTTCTCTCTGCAGGTTGAGGTACAGCAGCTCGATGAGGTCGTTGGACTCCTGGCTGCGGGCCGGCTCCCCGCTCTGCTGCAGCAGGCGGCTGTTGAAGTAGGCGCGCTGCCGGTCCGGGTCGTTGAAGCCACAGATCTGAGCGTAGCGACTCACATACTTCTCGGGGATCCGGTCCAGGGCGGACAGCCTGGTGGTGACCAGGATGCTGGCCTGAGAAACACAGCAGCATTGAGATCACACATATTGAAAACGAGTCATTAAATATATCTTTTTGATGACGGAGGATACTTTTGCAAAGTTACCTTCAGTCCCGTCCCCAAGAATAAAAGACGAGGAAAGATTATGGGGATATTCATTTTTCCGATATGAATGCTGCACGGCATAAGTTCAACCGTCAATGTAAAGCTTTGTTATTGTCATTCAAATGAATAGGTAATAAAGCTTGCTTTTAATAAAATACATCTAGTCATTCTTAGTGTTACTGAAGTGTAATAATGAGCTCAGAGCATGTTAGGAAGTTAAACAGCTCATAATTCATCTCTAATATCTATTTTATATTCATGTGAAAACATCTGGATTAGTTTATCACTAAAGAAATTACATTTTACAAAATTGTACACACCGTGACAAATTTATAATTTAACTTGGTCCGATACAAATGTTTTACTGAACGCATCATAATGTAACTTAACAGAACAGCGGCACGTTAGCCGTTAGCCCCGGTGCGGCTAACGGTACTAGCTCTATCAAACACAGATTTATCACACTGAAACATTCAAAAGGGATCACTGACCAGAAAACATTAATGCCGATCTCCTAAATGCATATTTTTTACTGGATATCGACCGATAACGATAGCCAGTAAAACTTTGTCATACTATGAAAGTTGAAGCCGACAGTCTGAGACGGAGCTCAGGGAAACGGTGATGGTGGACTGTCCCTTACCTCAGGCAGGAGGTACTTCCTCAACAGGTTGACCACCACCACACCGGGAGGCAGCGCCTCATCAGGATCACTGCAGAGCTCCGTGCCTCCAATTCTGAAATCCAGATTCATCTTCTCCATCCCGTTGAAAACGAAGAGTACATCCTTGGCCTGGTTTCCCTCCCCGCTCAACAAGGGGTGTTTTCTCAGGTGGAGGTACTTCCTGCTGACTAGGTCCCTTAAGGAAGCCACCCTACGAGGGAAGAAACTCATCACTGAGTGCACTTTATCACTAACATACTGTCCCAACAGCAGTGTGATGCAGCAGCAGTACGTAGGTAGGTAGGTAGGTAGGTAGGTGAGGTAGAGTAGATAAGTAGGTAGATAGGTGGAGTAGAGTAGATAAGTAGGTGGAGTAGAGTAGGTAAGAAGGTTGGTAGGGTAGGTGGAGTAGAGTAGAGTAGATAAGTAGGTAGGTGGAGTAGAGTAGATAGATTGGTAGATCAGTAGAGAAGGTTGGGTCGATAGGGTAGGTAAATCGGTCCAGTCCATAGGACGGACGGTCCGGTCGGTAGGATGGTACGGTAGTAGAATAGGGTAGGTAGGTAGGTAGATAGGTAGGTAGGTAGGTAGATCGGTAGGTTAGGTGGAGTAGGTAAGAAGGTGGCTCGGTCAGCCCGCCGGTAAATCGGTCAGACTGGCCCGTAGTGGGGTAGGTGCAGTAGGTAGATGCCTTAGGTAGATAGGTCCAATCCATAGGTTGGCCGGTCCATTCTTTAGGTAGGTAGGTAGGTAGGTAGGTAGGTCTGGTCGATAGGACAGGTAGATCGGTCCAGTCCATAGGACAGACGGTCCGTTGGTAAGCTAGGTTAGTAGGGTCGGTAAGTAGGTGTGGTAGGGTGGTAGCTCCAGTTTCTTCCGTAGGTTGGTTGAAAGGGTAGGTAAGCAGGTGGGGTAGAGAGGTCAGCATAGGTAGGTAGGTCAGTGGGTAGGTAGGTAGGTAGCTTGGTAGGTAGGCAAGTAGGTAGATAAGTAGGTCGGTCCGATCCGTAGGTAGCTTGGTAGATAGGAAGCTTGGTATGTAGGTAGACAGGTCGGGCCGATCCGTAGATAGGTCTGCTGGTTGGTCAGTCGGTCGGTGGGTGGGTAGGTAGGTGAGTCTTGTTGATTGGTGGGTAGGTAGGTATTGTTGATTGGCTCTCATTCTGAGGAAAATTACTAATATAACATGGTTCCAAACACAATATATCAAATAAATGTGACATAAGA
The DNA here is from genome assembly GCA_038501785.1 of Myoxocephalus aenaeus. Taxonomy (NCBI): domain Eukaryota; kingdom Metazoa; phylum Chordata; class Actinopteri; order Perciformes; family Cottidae; genus Myoxocephalus; species Myoxocephalus aenaeus. The sequence goes on along the minus strand of JBAMJR010000119.1, from coordinate 481,139 downwards.
CAACGATGAAAAATGTCCCTGAGTAAGAGAAGATCATCTCACTTTGATAGTTGGCCGAGGTCCTCACAAGAAAAAGGAATCAGCAACTTGAAGTGGGTCAGGGATCTGCCAGCGCACCAATCCAGCACCAGCTTCCGGACCACCGTACTCTTCCCCGTTCCCACGGCGCCGTACATCAGCACGTTGAGCCCCAGGCCCTCGCTCCAGGCCTCGGTGGGCTCAAACAGCTGTTCCACAGTAACAGAGGGGCTGGAGGGGGTCTGGATCTGGAGAGGGGAGGCGAGCACTCCTGCCCTCTCCTCGGCCTCTCTTTCCAGGATCAGTGGCTCCACATGCATGGTCTCTGGGCTGAAGTAACCTCCAAACTGTTTCTCCTCCTGAGGAAGGTGGCTGAACCACAGGAAGACCTTCTTCTTGTGGATCTCCAAGGGGTCTGCTGCAAGAGACAAGACAAGGAGGTCGCACTTTTTTAGACTTTGTTGCAGTGCTGCAATAGACTTTATACGCTCTGTGTTTGATCTCTATTGTTGCATATTCTATTTTAGTGTGTGTGTGTGTGTGTGTGTGTGTGTGTGTGTGTGTGTGTGTGTGTGTGTGTGTGTGTGTGTGTGTGTGTGTGTGTGTGTATATATTTATTATGTATGTTGTCAAACAGCTACAAAGCTTCAAACTGAGTTGTGCACCTGGTCCTGAGGAGGTGGAGCAGAAGGTCCTGCAGGGAAAGCCAGAGGCTGCGTACAGAGAAACCTCCACCCTCCTCTTCCTCCTCCATGCTCGGAGCAGCTGACTCAGCGGTCTGCCAACAACAACAACAACAACAACAACACAACAAGACACATCACATCAGGTCGGTTCACAAACTCCAGAAGATGCAAATCCACAGAGACGAGCCAGAAAGGTCCCTTCATTCCCAGTCAACCGTCCACGCTCCTCACAATGAGGCTCACTCAGACTGATCCCAGAGCTGCATCACATGGTCGGATGTTGACAGAGAGCTGCTGTTAATTAGGCCGTCTGCAGGTTATAGCAGGTAGACGACACACCTTCAAAGCATTGACCTTTTCTGCTCTGAGAATGGAACGAACAGGAAGTATAATGAAGTATAATAATTAGTTAGGAAGTTAAACATCTCATAATTCATCTCTAATATCTATTTTATATTCATGTGAAAACATCTGGATTTATTTTAGTTTATCACCAACACTACATTTTACTATTACATGTGAACGCATCATGAGAACGTTATAATTTACCTTCATTCTTACTGAGTAGAACTAGAAAGCACCATGCAGGTCATAACAACTGTTACATGACCACAGTCTCCTCAAAATAAACTTCCCTCTTCACAGGAAACTACTTACTTAGGTTCAGACAGCACAAGCGTTTGGTTTGGTTTGGAAAAAGGTCGTCGTTTGAGTTAAGATAACACGGAACTGAAGAACGCTAGTAAGTAAGTTACGTGACATAAACTCATCTGTTTATTCTAAGTACTGTGACGCAATATGAATAATGTCTTTCTTCCCTCTTATTACTTTTTTAGGGACCGTCACAATAATCTCCTGTGACACATAACCCTCCAGCTCCTCATGTTTTGATGTTGATCATTCAGTTGTATGATCACCGGATAGAGTTAACAATGTTCACCAACCTGTGCAGCGAGCTCATCCTCCTCTTCTGGTTCTGTAAACACAGTAACACACCGTGAGAAACTCCATCTAATGCAGATCTAGTCTCCTCTTGAAGGGACAGCGAGGAACCTTTATCTGGTCCTGAACCAGTCTGAGTCTAGACCTGGTCCTCTAGACCTCAGTGTAGTCCTGGTCCTCTATAGACCTCAGTGTAGTCCTGGTCCTCTGTAGACCTCAGTGTAGTCCTGGTCCTCTATAGACCTCAGTGTAGTCCTGGTCCTCTATATACCTCAGTGTAGTCCTGGTCCTCTATATACCTCAGTGTAGTCCTGGTCCTCTATAGACCTCAGTGTAGTCCTGGTCCTCTATAGACCTCAGTGTAGTCCTGGTCCTCTATGACCTCAGTGTAGTCCTGGTCCTCTATAGACCTCAGTCTAGTCCTGGTCCTCTATAGACCTCAGTGTAGTCCTGGTCCTCTATAGACCTCAGTCTAGTCCTGGTCCTCTATGACCTCAGTGTAGTCCTGGTCCACTATAGACCTCAGTGTAGTCCTGGTCCTCTGTAGGCCTCATGTAGTCCTGGTCCTCTATAGACCTCAGTGTAGTCCTGGTCCTCTATAGCCCTCAGTGTAGTCCTGGTCCTCTATAGACCTCAGTCTAGTCCTGGTCCTCTATGACCTCAGTGTAGTCCTGGTCCACTATAGACCTCAGTGTAGTCCTGGTCCTCTGTAGGCCTCATGTAGTCCTGGTCCTCTATAGACCTCAGTCTAGTCCTGGTCCTCTATAGCCCTCAGTCTAGTCCTGGTCCTCTATAGTCCTCAGTCTAGTCCTGGTCCTCTATAGACCTCAGTGTAGTCCTGGTCCTCTATAGACCTCAGTCTAGTCCTGGTCCTCTATAGTCCTCAGTGTAGTCCTGGTCCTCTATAGACCTGTCTAGTCCTGGTCCTCTATAGACCTCAGTGTAGTCCTGGTCCTCTATAGACCTCAGTGTAGTCCTGGTCCTCTATAGACATCAGTGTAGTCCTGGTCCTCTATAGACCTCAGTCTAGTCCTGGTCCTCTATAGACCTCAGTCTAGTCCTGGTCCTCTATAGACCTCAGTCTAGTCCTGGTCCTCTATAGACCTCAGTGTAGTCCTGGTCCTCTATAGTCCTCAGTGTAGTCCTGGTCCTCTATAGACCTCAGTGTAGTCCTGGTCCTCTATAGACCTCAGTGTAGTCCTGGTCCTACCTCTTTAGTCCACAGGGGGCGACAGAACCAACAACATGAAAGTTCCTCGCTGTCACTTTAACTAAACGATATATATATTGTGAACAAAACCATTTGGATTAAAAGTTACACTTCTCCTTTTAGGGTTTTAATCTCATACTAGCGATCCACAGAGAACAGAGGTCAGTTTGTGTTTCAGTATCACGTGACACACACTGACCATGAAGACGTTATACACACAACATTATATTTATAGTCCAAAAATGAAGAATTGGCAAAACAATGAATATGTAATGCCATTGAAGCGTTAAAGGAGCCAACAGGAAGTCAGCCAGGAGTATCTGGAAGATGCACAACCTGGTTGAGCAACTTCCATGGAAATGCAATGACACCCTCAGGATACGTTTGACATTTCTGCTCCAACATGTTGGAGCGGCTCAAGTAACACAAAATATTATTGCGACATTTGTCCGTTTCAAATGCTCAAACATTTAACTTTACCGCCTCTAAAGGGACTTTGATTTGTTCTCTCTCTTTAAATAAATCACAACTCTTATTATTGAATGCAGTTTTTTTTAACCCTGACTTGGCAGCTGCTTCACGGTCCCGCCTGCAGGAGACAGACAGATCCTTCTCTCCTGGTGTGCAGTTATAATTAAAATGGAACATAACGTCCCGACAGGAACAAGACACACTCCTGGAGAGACGTGTGTAATAATACATAAATAAAAACTCGCACTACCTGTCAGATCGGTCCCTGAACGTCCCTGTGCCCGCACAGGCTGATAACTAATCATGGAACATAAATAAAAGCACACACCAACACGTGATCTCGTCCTGGTCTCCCATTGGTCGCCGTGTAGCCGGTATCTTGTTCACGTTATCTCGCTCTGGTTCTCCCTGTCAGTCCTTAACGTGACCGCGGAGGTGCGGAGCGCCGGTTCGTTTCCTAAGAAGCGACCGTGGTTCCACTTCCGCCTTCCGAGCGTGAAATTCAGAGGGAAATACCCGGATCTGCCCGCAGGGGCCCATGGAGCATGCGCACTCGTGTTTCCCTTTAACCCCGCCTCCCTGCCCTTGTTCTCGTTCGGCTCTCGCTCTGGATTCAGCCGTTACTGCATTTTTATTACATTCTTCTTCTTATATTATTTTAGGACCTAATTATTTAAATCAGGGCTGTTCACGTGATCATATTGTGACGTTTATTTACCTTAAAAAATGAAAATCCGCTGAGTTACAGACGTCTTGTCTTTTGGGAGCGTCACGTGACCGACCCGGAAGTTGTAATTCCACCGTTTGGCCACTAGATAGAATTTCCTTCAAAATAAACTTGTTAAAGACAAGAACTCTGAAAAGTTGTTTTCTTTATTTGATAGCTTTAAGTTAATTTGAGATAGCCCTCTTGGAATGTTTGCATTTCACATATTTTTAATTTTTTTTAAATTTTTAAATTTAAATTTTTCTTATTTATTATACTGTAACTGTGTGATTATCTTGTTTTGATCCTGTTGATCTGTCCATGCTGCTGCTGCTCTCCTGCTGGTGCACTAATATAGAGTTATATGATCTTATGTCTATCATTTTTGTGTTTGATTTGATTGTGAACTTGCTCAACTTAAAATATAAGTATTTTTTGTGATAAATAAATTATGTTAGGGGGCTTTGAACGTGACACCAGGAAACTACTTCATACATCATGTCTTTTTCTGCTGGTGGACTACAAAATAACTGTGGTTATCGCTGCCACCTGCTGTAAAAGAGTACCAGCATGGCTTTGTTTCGACAGTTTTATTAAATTACATTGTATTTATTTTTTAATTTATAAAAAAATATCTTTATTTCATTTTTTATTTAAATTTAAATGTATTTTATTAATTTTAATTGATCTATTTCACTTTCTTGTTTATGCCCCAACATGTTGTGAGAGCGCCATCATCTGGATCTGCAGAGTAAAATATACTATTTTAAAACAAGATGAAATAGCACTTTGTTAATCACGAAGATAATTCTCGTGCCAGAGTTAACGAAAGAATAACAAAAAACACTTAGAATGAAAACGTATATGAACAATAGAATAACAATTATTAAGTGTAAAGTAAATAATACTGCCGACAGTGCAAAATAGAACACAATAGCAATAAGAATAGGGTAAATACATTTTATTGAACATTTGCACATGAATTGTCAATAAGAAACAGCAAAATGCAAACGTGCAAAAACTAACATGGCTGGTGGGGAAACTGCAGAAATAAAAGCATAAAACAATTAAACTAGAAAAACTTAAATATAAGAAAGAGAAAAAGGTGAATCTGAGGCACACATTCTGATTGTGTAATTACACATATATCACAGGCAATGTTTTATGGTTTTATTGTTGGTACACAATGTAATAGTTTTTATATACAGTTAAATTATTAGTAAAAAATACACAAAACACAGTTAATTGGCTCGTAAACTTACACGTATGGATGCAGAAGTTTCTGTGTTTACTTCGTTTGGGGCCTTTTGCAGCAGCAGCCGTATCACCCGCAGCGCGCATGCGCCGCTGACGGCACACGCGTGACAACCGCGGAGATTACCGCTACGTCACAGGCGGAGCGGCCGCTGATTGGCTCGTGCGATCCAGCCTAATCCCAGCGCCAGAGGAAGCAGCTGAGAGAGAGAGCGGTGTCGCGCGCGTCCACCATGTCGGATATTTATTTATAAAAACTAAAATAGTTTCACCGCGTCGGAGGCGACGGAGCGACGCCGCCGGGGCCGAGAAAGTAGAGCTCTGAAGCGGCGCGGCGGCGGAGGGATCTGGGTGGACGCGGCTCGTCCGGATGACCGAGGCCCGCCCGCTTGTTGTGGTCTGGGCTCGGATACGCGACCCGGATCAGCGGCGTTAATCACGGCTCGGAGATTACCCTGGCCTGCACCACCAGGAGGAGGAGGAGGAGGAGGAAGAGGAGGAGGAGGAGGACCGGTTAGAAGAGATGAAGGCGCCGCTCCTCACGTGACCCGCTTTGACTCGCACCTTAGATCCAGACCGGGAGGCTGGCCCGGCTCCAGCATGAGGGACCTCTGAGGGCTGTTGTTGTTTGTGTTTATTACGGAGTGCGGGTTGTTTTCTTCTTCGTTGGTGCCTCCCCCCGCACGGAGCCGCGGTGCATGCGGGACACTAGTTGAGAGGAAGTGGGTCAGGCCGCCGATCTGCTTCCTATAAGTTCTCCCTGCTCCTCTTCCTCCTCCTCATCCTCACTCCGCTAGCGGATGGCGCTCTGCGGCGCGGCGACATGATGGCCGCGTACACCGGAGGCTCCTCCGCGGTGGCCGCGCATCACCCGCACCTCCCGCACCAGCACCAGCAGCTCCCGCACCACCACCACCTCCACCAGCACGCGGGGCCGCAGCACCTGCAGCACGGCGCCGCCGCGGTGATGCTGCACCCCGGGCAGCAGCAGCCCTACTTCCCGTCTCCCGCCCCGGGACACGCGCCCGGGCCGGCGGCCGCCGCGGCCCCGGCCAAGGCGCACCATCACCGGCAGCAGCAGCAGCAGCTGGACGTCGAGCTGGACCGGCCCATCGGCTACGGGGCGTTCGGGGTCGTCTGGTGAGTGCGCGCGCACCTGCGGCAGCCGGCTGGTGAAAGCCCGGTTTAAAGTGTTGTACAGGGCTGTGTTAGTGACATACATATAACAACCAGTACAGGAGTTAACTCTGGAGAACTCATCTGCTCCAACACACACACACACACACACACACACACACACACACGCACACACACGCACACACACGTATAAGTGTGCAGGAAGTGGGCTCAAACGTGCACACGTGTAATAACTGCAGGCTTTGGCCCAGACGTATAACATGCATATAAATAAACCACGTTAGTCTCCCAACATGTCGTGATGAGCGGAGTCTGTATTCTCCTTCTGAAGCTCTGGAACCAGCAGCTTAAAGGTTCAATGTTCATGTTGTGATGAAGGACTAAACGTCTGGTCTGAGTCTCAAGTCTGTCCATCATTTCATTCCATAATCTGATGGGAGGACGAGCTACCTGTCTGTCTGCCTACCTGTCTGTCTACCTACCTGTCTGTCTACCTACCTACCTGTCTGTCTACCTGTCTGTCTGTCTACCTGTCTGTCTGTCTACCTGTCTGTCTTCCTACCTGTCTGTCTACCTACCGCTCTTCATACCTACCTACCGGGCTGTCTACCTGCCTTCCTACCTCTACTTTCCTACCTACCTACCTACCTAACTTCCTACCTTCCTACCTCCCTCCCTCCCTCCCTTCATACCTTACTACCTCCCTCCCTCCCTCCCTTCATACCTTCCTACCTACCTACCTTCCTACCTCCCTCCCTCACTCCCTTCATACCTTCCTACCTACCTAACTTCCTACCTCCCTCCCTTCATACCTTCCTTCCTACCTACCTACCTACCTACCTAACTTCCTCCCTCCCTCCCTCCCTTCATACCTTCCTACCTACCTACCTAACTTCCTCCCTCCCTCCCTCCCTCCCTTCATACCTTCCTACCTACCTACCTAACTTCCTCCCTCCCTCCCTTCATACCTTCCTTCCTTCCTACCTACCTACCTAACTTCCTCCCTCCCTCCCTTCATACCTTCCTACCTACCTACCTAACTTCCTCCCTCCCTCCCTTCATACCTTCCTTCCTACCTACCTAACTTCCTACCTCCCTCCCTCCCTTCATACCTTCCTACCTACCTACCTAACTTCCTCCCTCCCTCCCTCCCTTCATACCTTCCTTCCTACCTACCTAACTTCCTACCTCCCTCCCTCCCTTCATACCTTCCTACCTACCTGTCTATTATTAAACTGCCCTATGAAATACATCATGCATTAATTCATATAAACTGTCATATGCTCATCATGGTTTGTCATCAAAATGAACATTACTCTGTTTTTAATAATTTTTTTATTATTTACAATAACAATAATATAACGATAATAAATACAAATAATCTTTACTTTCTAATTCACGTAATATTCTAACACATTTGATATAAAACGGTAATCACCTCAATGAGTTTTGACCACAAACAGGAGTAGAACTATGTCAAATAAGAAGGTTATGACTCAATAATGACCAAGAAGGTGTCGTTTAGAAATCCAGCAAACACTTCTCTGAACATCAGTCTTATGAGTTGCGAGCGGTCTTCTTTAGTCCGGTTCAGCAAAAGAATAGAAAGCTGGAAGAGGAGGGAACTAAACCCACAGAGGGAGAGAACCAAGAGACCAGAAGAGTTCTCCCGCTCCCCTGAAGGCTCTTAGTCGCTGCCATCTGTCGGCCTTCACTGATCCTCCCAGGTCGCTCCTCAGCGGGCCGTCCCGCACCTCGTGTTTCATAAGAAAGGTCCGAATGGTCCTTCGTCCACTTTCCTGACTCAACGTATTCATCTACCGGCCATTGAAACGGTCAGAAGGTTTGTTTCATGTTTCATGGGACCTCAGCCTTCAGTTTCCAAGAGGACTTCCTTGTAAAACAAAGATTTTGTGAGTTGGAATCAGCCTCTAAAGGCCAGTGGAGCCACAACAAGGAGGAGGGATCATCCTCTGGGGACCCTGAGTGTCCAACGGTCCTGGAGAGGTCGCCCTGAGACAGGGCTTACCTCCATCGATGAGGAGGCGGGGCTTATCTACATCGATGAGGAGGCGGGGCTTACCTCCATCGATGAGGAGGCGGGGCTTATCTCCATCGATGAGGAGGTGGGGCTTATCTCCATCGATGAGGAGGCGGGGCTTATCTCCATCGATGAGGAGGTGGGGCTTACCTCCATCGATGAGGAGGCGGGGCTTACCTCCATCGATGAGGAGGCGGGGCTTACCTCCATCGATGAGGAGGCGGGGCTTACCTCCATCGATGAGGAGGCGGGGCTTATCTACATCGATGAGGAGGCGGGGCTTACCTCCATCGATGAGGAGGCGGGGCTTACCTCCATCGATGAGGAGGCGGGGCTTACCTCCATCGATGAGGAGGCGGGGCTTATCTCCATCGATGAGGAGGTGGGGCTTATCTCCATCGATGAGGAGGCGGGGCTTACCTCCATCGATGAGGAGGCGGGGCTTATCTACATCGATGAGGAGGCGGGGCTTACCTCCACCAGTTATGGAAGAACATCTCCGTCTTGCATGATGTTTTTTCGGTGCATTCTTGTTTGGTGGTGAAGACCTCTAACCTCTGTCCTGTGTCCTCTGTCCTGTGTCCTCTGTCCTGTGTCCTCTGTCCTCTGTCCTCTGTCCTCTCCACCGTGCAGGTCGGTGACGGACCCCCGAGACGGAAAGAGAGTCGCCCTCAAAAAGATGCCCAATGTCTTCCAAAACCTGGTGTCTTGCAAGAGGGTGTTTCGGGAGCTGAAGATGCTGTGCTTCTTCAAACATGAAAACGTGAGGACACGTCTGCCTCCTGTCTGTCTGTCTGTCTCCTGGTATCAACCTGTGAAGACAGACCTTGTCTTTACCTCTGTCCTCAGGTCCTCTCCGCTCTGGACATGCTACAACCTCCTCACATCGACTACTTTGAAGAAATGTATCCTTGACCCTGGATGTCTTTCCCTGTCTTTGAATGTTGTCCATCATTTTAAACTTAGACTCTACTTGTTGGAGTAATAAAACGACCACATCAAAGAAGCTGGTTTGTGGACGTTTTGATGCCTCGAGTTCAGCATTTTGGCCGTTGCCATCTTGTTTTTTTTTGCAACCAGTGAACAGGAAGTGACCATATTTGGAATGAGGAGGAGTGACGTAGAGACCTGTCAATCAGCATGTAGCCCCGCCCTAAAGCATACCCTGCTTTATGGTCTGTTTGACTCTTCTATACAACCAGAGGAGTCGCCCCCTGGTGGTCAGTAGAGAGAATGCAGCTTTCACACATGAAGCATATACTTCTATACAACCAGAGGAGTCGCCCCCTGGTGGTCAGTAGAGAGAATGCAGCTTTAACACATCAAGCATAGACTTCTATACAACCAGAGGAGTCACCCCCTGGTGGTCAGGAGAGAGAATCCAGCTTTAACACATGAAGCATAGACTTCTATACAACCAGAGGAGTCGCCCCCTGGTGGTCAGGAGAGAGAATCCAGCTTTAACACATGAAGCATATACTTCTATACAACCAGAGGAGTCACCCCCTGGTGGTCAGGAGAGAGAATGCAGCTTTAACACATGAAGCATATACTTCTATACAACCAGAGGAGTCGCCCCCTGGTGGTCAGGAGAGAGAATGCAGCTTTAACACATGAAGCATATACTTCTATACAACCAGAGGAGACGCCCCCTGGTGGTCAGTAGAGAGAATGCAGCTTTAACACATGAAGCATAGACTTCTATACAACCAGGTTGTCTCCTGGTTTAACAGTAATTCAAAAGAGAAAGTTCCCTTTATAACGTCAGCATCAGTTTCCCCTCCTTAACGTCCCGGTCAGCTATGTGGTGACTGAACTGATGCAAAGCGACCTCCATAAGATCATCGTATCGCCTCAGCCTCTGAGCTCGGACCACGCCAAAGTTTTCCTCTATCAGATTCTACGAGGTGAGGCTCTTCTTTTAGTTCCTCCACTGATGCATGTAAACATAGTCACTCATTAAATATATTACATATATATATATATATATATATATATATATATATATATATATATATATATATCTGTTTGAAGCTGATTGTGATGTTCCGTTGTCTCTCCTCCACCAGGACTGAAATACCTTCATTCTGCTGGCATTCTCCACCGAGACATCAAGCCTGGAAACCTGCTGGTCAACAGCAACTGTGTGCTCAAGGTGCGTCAGCAACCCGCTGTGTGCAGGACGGACAGGAAGACGTGTCCTAGTGGGACAAAACTGGGTCCAACATGTGTCTGGGTGAAATAATCGCTCATAATCTGTGTTCACGTTCACAAAAACCTGCTGGTAGTCTCATAAAGGGGCGTGTCTGCTCTCATAGAGGGGCGGGTCTAGTCTCCAAAATGGCCGTGGGTAGTCTCATAAGGGGCGTGTATCCAAAATGGGAGGGGCTTGTCTCCAAAATGGCCGTGGGTAGTCTCATAAAGGGGCGTGTCTGCTCTCCAAAATGGCCGTCGGTAGTTTAATAAAGGGGCGTGTCTAGTCTCCAAACTGGGAGGGGCTGGTATCAAAGGGGCGTGGCTGGTCTCTTAGACGGCCGTGGGTAGTCTCATAAAGGGGCGTGTCTCCAAAATGGGAGGGGCTTGTCTCCTAAATGGCCGTGGGTAGTCTCTTAAAGGGGCGGTTAACGGCTCTACATGAAAAGTTTTAGCATCTTTCAAAGCCACCGCCGGGTAACGTTTGTTTGTTTATTTGTGTCTTGATGTTGCAGAGTCTTGTGGTTGTTGTTATCGTTTCGTGAGCACGTACTGACTTGTGAACTCTTCCAGATCTGTGACTTCGGCCTGGCCCGGGTGGAGGAGTCGGACGAGTCTCGGCACATGACTCAGGAAGTGGTGACGCAGTACTACAGAGCTCCAGAGATCCTCATGGGGAGCCGCCATTACTCCAACTCCATCGACATCTGGTCCGTGGGCTGCATCTTCGCCGAGCTGCTGGGGAGACGCATCCTCTTCCAGGCCCAGAGTCCCATCCAGCAGGTAAACGAGGACTATAGGCGACTCCTCTGGTTGTATAGAAGTCTATGCTTCATGTGTTAAAGCTGTATTCTCTCTCCTGACCACCAGGGGGTGACTCCTCTGGTTGTATAGAAGTCTATATAAATGACTCTACTTCTCTCTTGATGTATTCCCTCAGTAAACATTGTAAACATGAGTTTATGTCTCAATCTCTAGTTTCAAGTCTTCTTCAATACAGCATGATGTTCATTTAGTAAATTATGGTCATTTAGAGTCAAACAGACCATACAGCAGGGCGTTCATAGAACTGGGGTTACAGTACCGTAACCTCTGCTCTCTGCAGCTGGATCTGATCACGGACCTGTTGGGGACTCCCTCCATGGAGGCCATGAGGACGGCGTGTGAAGGCGCCCGTGCTCACGTCCTCAGAGGACCTCACAAACAGGTGAGCTGTCACACCTGTCACACCTGTCACACCAAACACGGGAAGAAAACGCCCCAAAAAGAATGACTAAACTGTTAAAGTTATAATAAACCCTGTGTGTGTTCGTGTGTGTCCGTGTGCAGCCGTCGCTTCCGGTCCTGTACTCGCTGTCCGGCCAGGCCACCCATGAGGCGGTGCACCTGCTCTGCAGGATGCTGGTGCTCGACCCGGTGAGTCATCCTGTCAAACATCCATACTGAACGCCCCGTGAGTCACAGAGTCATTATGGGCTGTAAACGAGGCGTTCCTCACGACGAGGGACACTGAATCCACCGGTGGATTAAGATGAGATTTATTTATTTGTTAAAGATTACAACAGAAGAACTGCAAAAACACCAGCAAATAAACATATATGAACAATAGAATAACAATAAATAAGAGTACTGTAAAATGCGGGTTATAAGGCGCACCCTTTTATAAGCCTACTAAATTTAAAGAAAAAGTCTTATTAATCATAAACGGTTTATAAGCCACTGTTGCTGCTGCTCAAGTAGAGCGTCGAGCCAGGGCTGGTCCCGCTACCTTCAGTGGTTGTCGGGGAGCTAGCTGCTACAGCTAGCGCTGACAACACTTTTTATATTTGTGCTGAATTTTCACCTGGCTCTCGCTAGCTAGCTGGCACTCGCTAACTGGCGCTTGCTCGCTAGCTGGTGCTCGCTAGCCGGCTGGCGCTCGCTCACTAGCTGGCGCTCGCTAGCTAGCTGGCACTTGCTAACTGGCGCTCGCTTGCTAGCTGGTGCTCACTAGCTAGCTGGCACTTGCTAACTGGCGCTCGCTTGCTAGCTGGTGCTCACTAGCCGGCTGGCGCTCGCTCACTAGCTGGCGCTCGCTAGCTAGCTGGCACTTGCTAACTGGCGCTCGCTTGCTAGCTGGTGCTCACTAGCTGGCTGGCGCTCGCTCACTAGCTGGTGCTCACTAGCTGGCTGGCGCTCGCTCACTAGCTGGTGCTCACTAGCTGGCTGGCGCTCGCTCACTAGCTGGCGCTCGCTCGCTAGCTGGCATTCGCTCGCTAGCTGGCGCTCGCTAGCTGGTGCTCGCTTAGCTAATGGGTCAAAGTTGAGGAAAAACGTAGCGGCTCATAACCCAACTTGTACTGTATAGAGAAAGGTAAATACACAAAGACGACCTAGAGCAGGGGTGTCAAACATACGGCCCGCGGGCCGGATCCGGCCCGCCAGGGGGTCCAGTCCGGCCCGCAGGATAATTGTAAAAATGTGAGAAAAAAAAAAAATGCTCAGTATGGATTTGAACCACTGATCCTCTGATTGTAAGACATGCATGGTAACCATTGAGCCACAGACACAATTAATCACAGTACTGACTTTACTAAAAATATTGCCTAACTGCAAGGGAGTCTGCAGAGGAGAGCCCAGGCAGGTAAACAGTGGGCTGATGTCTGAATTGTTGGTCTTTATGTTTCTAGTTTATTGAAGAAAGACCTTAAAACAGGGTTTATCATCCAAAAACCTCCAACAATGATTTAAACAGAGAGTCATATTGTCATTATGTATGCGTTATTATGCTGTGATTTTACTGGTCCGGCCCACTTGAGGTCAAAATGGGCAGCATGCGGCCCCTTAACTAAAATGAGTTTGACACCCCTGACCTAGAGTAACATATGAAGTGCATCATTGGAGCGTATGAAGTGAGGAATCTGGTGTCTCTCCAGGCCAAGAGGATCTCTGCGCGGGACGTCCTGGCCCACCCGTACCTGGACGAGGGCCGGCTGCGCTACCACACCTGCATGTGCACCTGCTGCTTCACCACGGCAACCGGCCGCGTTTACACCAGCGACTTCGAGCCCGTCACCGACCCCAAGTTCGACGACGGCTTTGAGAAGAACCTGAGCTCCGTGAGGCAGGTCAAAGGTCAGCTCAGCGTTTGAAAACAATATCAAGTGTCTACACGTTTTACCAAAGTTAGAAATAAATATAGAAGAAATAGTTTAATATTTAATTAATTAATTATTTGTGACGTCTCTGAGAAATGAAAATAAATCTCACGCGTCAACAAGTATATAAATCCTTCCTGCCTCCTACTTCCTGTCTTCTTCCTGCCTCCTACTTCCTGCCTCCTACTTCCTGTCTTCTTCCTGTCTCCTACTTCCTGTCTTCTTCCTGTCTCCTACTTCCTGTCTTCTACTTCCTGTCTCCTACTTCCTGCCTCCTACTTCCTGCCTCCTACTTCCTGTCTCCTACTTCCTGTCTCCTACTTCCTGCCTTCTACTTCCTGTCTCCTACTTCCTGTCTCCTACTTCCTGCCTCCTACTTCCTGCCTCCTACTTCCTGTCTCCTACTTCCTGTCTCCTACTTCCTGCCTCCTACTTCCTGTCTCCTACTTCCTGTCTCCTACTTCCTGTCTTCTTCCTGCCTCCTACTTCCTGTCTTCTTCCTGCCTCCTACTTCCTGTCTTCTTCCTGTCTCCTACTTCCTGCCTCCTACTTCCTGTCTTCTACTTCCTGTCTCCTACTTCCTGCCTCCTACTTCCTGTCTTCTTCCTGCCTCCTACTTCCTGCCTCCTACTTCCTGCCTCCTACTTCCTGCCTCCTACTTCCTGCCTCCTACTTCCTGTCTCCTACTTCCTGTCTCCTACTTCCTGCCTCCTACTTCCTGTCTCCTACTTCCTGTCTCCTACTTCCTGTCTTCTTCCTGCCTCCTACTTCCTGTCTTCTTCCTGCCTCCTACTTCCTGTCTTCTTCCTGTCTCCTACTTCCTGCCTCCTACTTCCTGTCTTCTACTTCCTGTCTCCTACTTCCTGCCTCCTACTTCCTGTCTTCTTCCTGCCTCCTACTTCCTGCCTCCTACTTCCTGCCTCCTACTTCCTGTCTCCTACTTCCTGTCCTCAGAGATCCTCCATCAGTTCATCCTGGAGCAGCAGAAAGGGAGTCGAGTGCCGCTCTGCATCAACCCTCAGTCCGCTGCTTTCAAGAGCTTCATCAGGTGGGATTTCATAATATATAATAATATAATATATAATTATGATAAACGGATCAAAAAGATGCAGAAATAACGACATAATGAAGCAGATTACTAAAAAGTCTGAATTTATTCTTCATCCGGTCTGTTACCAAGACGACGAGCAAACAACTTTTAAAACGCTTGTTTTCTGAACAGAGTGTGGCTCCATCGATGCTATGCTATGCTATGCTATGCTATGCTATGCTAACGTTGTAGCAGCTCCATCAAAACTCAACATAACGTCATAAAAACAGCAGCGTTGTTATATTATGTAATATATTTATACACATAGTTTCTCTGTACTAGTGTGTGTGTGTGTGTGTGTGTGTGTGTGTGTGTACATATATGTGTGTAATACTGTGTGTATTTGGGGTGAACATTAAATATAAATAATGACGTCTCTGTCCACCAGCTCCACCGTGGCTCAGCCCTCTGAGATGCCTCCGTCTCCGCTGGCGTGGGAGTAACCCCCTCCTCTTCCTCCTCCTCTTCCTCCTCCTCCTCTTCCTCTTCCTCCTCCTCTTCCTCCTCCTCCTCCTCCTCCTCTGACTGACGAGCTGCTGAACCGGGAACAAGAAGGAGCGTCTGGACGTCTGTCGCCATCGTAGCGTTTCACTGGAGCAGGACTCAAAGGTCTGCAACAGGACTGTTGCATTATGGGTCCTATTGTTATTATTATTATTATTATTATTATTATTATTATTATTATTATTAGGGGGTTATGATAGGAACGCTCCGTAGACCAAATCAGAATGAGTCATCTGGTCGTTCCAGGTAGATTTTAGCAGTTATTGTACATTTGTTTTGCTATATATATATAAATATATATTAATATATTAATATACATTTAAAAAAGATGTCTATTTTAACATTTCCCGCGTTGAACAGGAAGCTGCTCGGCCGCAGTGATATTTAAAATAATTATTAATAAAGAGTTACGACGGCTCGTGTTCGGGCCAAAAGTTTGTACTTTTTTTAACAATTAATTTGCCAAAGATCAGCAGCCTCGTGCTCAAAGGAAAGAGGAAGAGACTGTCGCCCCCTACTGGTGTTTAATATTTAATATTCAGTCAGACGAAGGTCCGTGTGGACAGAATATTATTTTTAAAACGTAGAGGAGAATTTATACGTTTAAATAAATCATCTGTATGCGTGCAGACGAGTTTTATTTGTTGAAAAAGAAGTTGATTTAAAACAAAGAAGAAGAAGATAATTTAATGGACTTTCTGCTTGTTTGAGTTCTGCTGCCCCCTGGTGGTCAAAGTGGAGAAAGTCAGCTTTAAACACAAGCAACATTATTAATGATTAAACTAAATCGACCACGTTTACGCATGAGGCCCCTTAAAATACATGTTTATGAATAATGTTTGAAGAATTATGAAGATTAATTTGGTTTAAATGTTTTTGCTTCCAAGCGTGAACGCGTGTTTTTACACGCAAATTTTACCCCAAAGAGGAAAAAACTCAGAAGAAGAAACTATGAGGAAGGGGAGGGGCCAACTACGAGGAGGGGGCGGGGCCATGTTCATGGAGGGGGAGGGGCTATATTCAAGGGGGCGAGGCCATCTACGCGGAGGGGGCGGGACCATATTCGAGGAGTGGGAGGGGCTATATTTGAGGAAGGGGAGGGGCTATATTCGAGGAAGGGGAGGGGCTATAAGGGAACAAACTCAATATTTATGAGCTTAAAGTCGTAGATTAATGCAAAATAAAACTTGTATATTCTGGTATATATATATATATATATATATATATATATATATATATATATATATATATATATATATATATATATATATATATATATATCCAGCTCTCCTCCTCCACGTCCAGAAGAGAGTTCAATAGTTTAATATATTTTTAGAGGTGTTTTCTATTTGTGTTGCGTACTCTCCTCCCCTCAGCGTGTATAAATATACATATAAATATAAATATATATGTTTAAATAGAGAAACTACTCCACACGTTGTATTATCAGCCGGCAGATTTCTACGGCCGTGAAGTTCCTTTTTTTATTTTTAAAAACAACGACTTGCATACAAATTGTGTAAATATATACTTTGTGTATTTGTACCTGCGAGCCTCGTGAACCTCCGTCATGTCCGCCGTGTTTGTTATTGATGAAGATGATGATGATGAAGATGATGATGATGATGATGATGATGATGATGATGAAGATGATGATGTTGGATCAGAACCGGTCCACCGTGTTGTTCTCTACCTCCGGATCAATAATCAATAACTTCTGTTTACCTCCATCTTCCTCACATTACAGAAAACAAACACTTGAATGTCCATTTTAAGCTTTTATACTGAAATTCTGTCACTTCCTGCCTGCTGACCCCGCCCCCAACAAACACCTGACATCATTAACTGTTTTTATGATTATTAATATTAATATTAATGGATAGCCAAGGTTTCCTGACTGTTAGTCCACATCCCCAATGTGATCCACCATCTTTTATTAAGAAGTCGTAAATATTATATTTATTCTCATACTGAAGCACCGCATTGCATTGTGGGATAAGTCACGCCCCGCGTATGGCGTCCGCTGATTGGATCCTGTAATATTTTACTTTTGGTTTCATACTGAGGTTTAAGAAGTACTAAAATATATAAAATGTTCTCGTTAAAGTTCAGAAGCATCTCGTCCAATCAGGAGCTAGTATTAAATTCACTCGGCCAATCAGGATCCAGTAATAAAATCACTCGGCCAATCAGAATCCCTGATTGAATTGAGCTTCATTTGAAACAGATTCAGTTTTCTGATCACTTTAACTTTAACTTTTAGTTTGAACATTTTAATTACCTGATATTTTGTGCTGTTTGTCAATAACAACAATAATAATAATATAATTAATACATCACGATCATATTGGGACATTTTACTTATTTACTTACTTATCTGCTCTGTTACGTATTTTCTTAATTTTTTAAATATTAAGTTAATAATAATAGTCTTTAGCGTCTAATTCAGTTATTTAGTTATTAAATTAGAATCATAATCTAATTTATTAAGTCGTGTTTCTCTGTTTGCTTCTGAATTTGCTGTGATTCTTAATTTTAATGGCTTTATAAATATTATTAAACGTTAAAAGGATAAACTTCTCCTCCACCAAACATTATTTATTACCCGACGAGGCTCATGATCTCTTTTCTTTCATAGTTTGACTGTAATATTAGTTTATTAATCCTGTTAAAGTTAAATGAAAGGCTCATAATCCTCTCACACATCATGAAGTGTGTTATTGATCGTATGGATTATTGGGGATTTTTCTCAGGAACGAACACGCCCCCTTATGAACTGTAGATAATATTTTCCTTTATGTTGTGTTTTCTGTCTGAATGGAGAAGTTGAATGAAATGATTCTCATCTTAAATATAGACTCATAACTAACCACTCATAAAACTACTGGATTCATCTGCTGTCATATACAATGTGTGTATATTTGATGTTTTAATCAGATGCATTGTAGTTTGAATAAAACCTGCAGTATATATATATATCTATATGAATATAAATATATAGACGTATATATGGAGCTGCTCTGTAAATCAGAATAATGACGAACACATTATTAAATATGACGTTTGAAGAAGCTTGTTGTTCATCTTTCTGCATCAGGAGGAACATGAAGTTCATGTTTTGTGTGTTTTTGTGTCGTTTTTTTTATTCCTTCAGGAGTTAATTATTAATTTAAAGTTGATTTTCTGACAAACATTCACTTGTGACGGTTTTATTTGACTCATTTTAGTAAATACTTCCTACTAAGTACCAATCAATAAAATATTCTTAATTTCCGTATTATTTTCGGTTACATTTAAATTAATTACTTTATTTTCACTTCATACATGCACATTTTAAAATGTGTTTATTTATTTATTTATTCATGTCCCAACTGGGCTTCCAAAATAATCTTTCATATTTTTTTTCACGTACATAATATCTCACATATTGTGTTTTTCCCCCAATAAAATGTATATTTGTATAATTGTGTTATTTTGCTGCTCGTTTATGTTTAAATTAAAATGGTTTGTTAATTGTTATAATAATGTAATATGAAGATTCAAATGTAATATAAATTAATTTGATATATGTTTATAATTATAATAATAATGATATTCATATTAATATTACGTTCTAATGGCAACGCCTTCGTGTGGCGTTTTATTTTGGAGGGGCTGACCGGAAGCGTGCTTTGCGTTCCCGCCGGCCAGCTTGACGGCGCTGTTCCCACGAGCTGCCACGTCGAGCTCCGCGAGGAACGTCGGCTCTTTTTAAACTTACTGGACTGTCCGCCGCATCGAGCCCCGACGTCCCGGAGGAAACCCCGTAGCAGCGGGGAGCCGGCCACCAACCGCCCGTAAGAGAACGTCCGTTCCCGGGCTTTTCTTCGTGAATCCGTCAGCAGAATGTAGTAACTTAACTAACGTCAGCCAACTGTTTCTACGTTACGTTACGTTACCGCGCGTCACGCCCATCGACGTGACGTGCGTCTCTTGTTTATGTTGTTTTACTAGAAGTTTCAGGTTTATTGTCGTCAACAGTGACCTCTCAGTCACGCAGTCCCAGTTTAAAACACCGTACTGGTGTTTTATTACGTGTCGGGACCATAAATGTCACGGTGACGTCACATGTGATGGTGTCGCGCTTTGGTTCGTCCCAGTGTTCCTTCGTGTCCTGAGCCGGTGACGTCACTGGTTTCGTTCAGTCTCAGGCGATAAAACTGGATTTTAGCAAATTAACGAAACCGTTCAAGTTAAAAAGTACTTTGACTCAAGTATAGTAGTTATCAAATGATAAATGAGTAACAAGTAGTGTGTGTGTGTATGTGTGTGTGTATGTATTATATATAATATATTTATATAAATATATAAATACATATATATGAATAAATACATATGTATTCATTTATATATATATATATATATATATGTATGTATTTATTTATATATGTATGTATTTATTTATTTATATATATATATATATATATATATATATATATATATGTGTGTGTGTGTGTGTAATAAATATATATATATATATATATATATATATTTAATGTGTATATATAATGTATATATTTATATATACATGTATGTATGTATGTATTTATAAATATGTATGTATTATATATAATATATTTATATAAATATATTTGAATTCATTTATATATATATATATATATATATATTTATATAAATATATAAATACATATATATGAATAAATATATATGTGTGTGTATATATATATATATATATATATATATATATATATATATATATATGTGTATATATATATATATATATATATATATGTGTATATATATATATACATATATATATATATATATATATATATATATATACACACACATATATATTTATTCATATATATGTATTTATATATACACATATATATATATATATATATATATATATATATATATATATATATATATATATATATATATATATATATATATATGTGTATATATATACATATATATATATATATATATGTATATATATATATATATATATGTATTTATGTGTGTGTATTTATATATATATATATATATATATATATATATATATATATATATATATATATATGTGTGTGTGTGTGTATTTATTTATATATATATATATATGTGTATATAATGTGTATTTATTTCTGACTGGTCCTCCTTGTGGTTCTGACTGGTCCTCCTTGTGGTTCTGACTGGTCCTCCTTGTGGTTCTGACTGGTCCTCCTTGTGGTTCTGACTGGTCCCCCTTGTGGTTCTGACTGGTCCCCCTTGTGGTTCTGACTGGTCCTCCTTGTGGTTCTGGTGCAGGTCCCTGAGGCCCAGCGGCGGCGGCAGCAGCCATGCGGCAGCTGAAGGGGAAACCCAAGAAGGAGACGTCCCGGGACAAGAAGGAGCGTAAGCAGACCATGCAGGAGGCCCGGCGGCAGGTGGCCACCGTGGTGCTGCCCACCGTGGCCCTGCTGGTGCTGCTCATCGTGGTGTTCGTGTACGTGGCCACCCGGCCGGGCGAGGTGGAGTGACGCCCAAAGGACTGCCTCCGCCTCATCGTGTGACTGCCGTCCAGCTGGAGACCACCGCCAAAGAACCGCTCCCTCAGACGGGCCCACAGGAAACCAAAGACTCGGAGCGGCGACGGACTCTGCTGCGTAACAAAGATGGATTCCGTAGAGACGTCTCCCCGAATGTAACGGAGGAACGTGTGAACCTCTTCATCTCCAACGTGAACGTTTGGCCCGTTTGTTTTAAGTTATTGACGCTCCGGGTCGCTCGTGACGACGTGCCTTAACAGATTCTGTATTGTCGCAGCTCAATAAATGAATTTTTAAAAAATATCGTCACACTTTTTTTTTTAATCACGTTTCTTTGGTTTGGGTTGAAAAACCGTCTGTTCCTCCTTTAAAGCAGTCGACGAATAAGCAAAGCGGATGATTAGCCAATCGGAGCCAGGGGGCGGGACTTATGCCGTTATGGTTTGTGGACTGATGTTATGAAGCCTCGAGGTTGGCGATTTTGCCGTCGCCATCTTGTTTTTATGCAACCAGTGACCAGGAAGTGACCATATATGGACGACTGACGTAGAGACGCCGTATACGTCTCTGATGTCGACCTGTCAATCACCTTGTGACCCCGCCCCTAAAGCATCCCCTGCTTTATGGTCTGTTTGACTCTTCTATACAACCAGAGGCGTCACCCCCCTGGTGGTCAGGAGAGAGAATGCAGCTTTAACACATGAAGCATAGACTTCTATACAACCAGAGGAGTCGCCCCCTGGTGGTCAGGAGAGAGAATGCAGCTTTAACACATGAAGCATAGACTTCTATACAACCAGAGGAGTCACCCCCTGGTGGTCAGGAGAGAGAATGCAGCTTTAACACATGAAACATAGACTTCTATACAACCAGAGGAGTCGCCCCCTGGTGGTCAGGAGAGAGAATGCAGCTTTAACACATGAAGCATAGACTTCTATACAACCAGAGGAGTCGCCCCCTGGTGGTCAGGAGAGAGAATGCAGCTTTAACACATGAAGCATAGACTTCTATACAACCAGAGGAGTCGCCCCCTGGTGGTCAGGAGAGAGAATGCAGCTTTAACACATGAAACATAGACTTCTATACAACCAGAGGAGTCGCCCCCTGGTGGCCAGGAGAGAAGTTGTATTTGTAAATGAAAAAAAAAATGGAAATAAAGTTTTTGGGAATATTCTTTGCCAGATCCTTGTTGTTTTTTTCTATCTCTATTTCTTCTGGAAATTAATCTAAACCGTCAAAAGTCCAATTCCACTTTTCAATAAGTTCCCTGATGACACTAAAAAAGTCTGATTCCTTTTGTTTATTAACATTTTAGTTGCTCTTATTGTATATATATATAAAAAAAAAGGCGTAGACCAGAACATAAACACATAAACACGACCAGAGAAATTATACAAAGTAAGAACAGCATTCAGAGTTAGAGGGAAGAGTGAGGTGTGTGTGTGTGTGTGTGTGTGTGTGTGTGTGTTTGTGTGTGTGTGTGTGTGTGTGTGTATAAGAGGTGTGAGGTTACGTAGTAATATGGGACACATTTCAAATACACTTAAATACTGTACATCTACACAAATATTAATATATATATATTTTGATATATGTATTTATATAAATGCATTTATTTATATATATATATATGTATTTATATATATTTGTATATATATGTATTTATTTATATATATTTATTTTTATATATATGTATTTATTTATATATATGTATTTATATATGTATTTATATATATTTGTATATATATGTATTTATTTATATATATGTATTTATATATATGTATTTATATATATATATATTTATATATATATGTATTTATATATATCTATATATATATGTATTTAAATGTATGTATTTAAATGTATGTATTTATATATATTTATTTATTTATATGTATTTAAACAATACATTAAAAAGGGGAGCAGCAGAGAGAAGAATAGAAGAATACATTATTATGTATTATTATTTATGAATGTATTACTTCTACTTGAATTGTTGTTTTTATTCTTCTTTCATAACGAAATGAAAAAGTCAAATTCCAGGTGTGTGTACACAATAAATAAATAAAATAAATAAAGCTGATTCATAAATTCTGATTCTGAAAATAGAAAGTGCGTGGTTTCTTTTAGTCAGAAATAACTTTTAATACTAAAACATTCTTCACGTAAAACAAAGTCTGCGAGAAGGACAAAGAATTGTTAATGAAAACAGAAACCCATTCTTACTGCTGACAACATCCTGATAGGCCTGCTGCCATCTGACGCATGCGCACCACGCAATCCACCAAGCCCACCGAATTTACGCCATTAGTACCGGAAGTAGGGACGGTGTTACTTCAAAATAAGACAAACAAGAAAGACACCTACGTTTAAAAACTATGGCAGTTGGTTGAGCAGAACATCTAAATCACGTTATTACGCGGGGTTATTGATATAAATAAATATACTTTAATGTCTACGTAACATGTTTAGTATCATGTCCCAAAACACACGCATAATATTATCTTTTAACTGAAACAAGCGGGTTTTATTTTTTAATTTTTTTACAGTGTATATTTGACCTTCCACGTGTATCTTGTATTATTTGTGTATGAATTAATTGGACGTGAATCCTTCACAACGCGGTCCTCCTGGATGTGGTTCTGCTCTGCTCTCGGCCAGCTTGACCCGTCGGCTCCCTCCGCCGCCTCCCGTCGCCTCCCCTGAAGAAGACTTCCGGTGGTGTGTCATGGCGGTGGCATGGTGAAGCCTACAGAAAGGGGAAAAAAAACACTCGCCCCCTTCCGTCCTCTCCCATCGAGTCGGGACAGATTTTCATTCATAAATAAGCCCGTCAGCTGCGGGACTCTCGCCTCCGGATCCAGCGGCTCGGCGTCGAGCCTCCTCCCGCCATGGCGGCGCACAAACCCGTGGAGTGGGTCCAGGCCGTGATTACGAGATTTGATGAGCAGGTAAAGATGGGTTGATTCACTGGATGGGTGTAGCGAGATGCTCTTCTCCGGGGTGGTGGTGGTGGTGGAGGGGTAGCGGACCCGAGGCCCCTCCAGTCCGGGTGAAAGTTCCCCTCACGCCCCGGACTCCCTTTAAAAAAGAGCCGATTGAAGGAACGCTCTTTCCCTCCCCGGGATAGTTATTCTCCGGGATGGTTATTTTCCGGGATAGTTATTTTCCGGCTGAAACGCGATCCGTTTCTCGTCCCCAGCTGCAGAAACACTGATGAGGAGCCGCTTTTCCTCGCGAGCTCGCGCCGTGTCTCCTCCACCAGCACGCGGGGGAGTGGGGGGGTCAATCTGTGTTTAACACAATAAATAACACGCGCTGCAACGCCACACACGCGCGTGCACGTGAGCGCAACGCGTGTCATGTTTAAAGTGCCCTTAGAGGAGCGGTTAGTCTCGTGCCAGGCTAGGAAGCTAACGTTAGCAGGCCTAGCTCTGTAATGTAAACAAATAGGAGTGTGTTCATGTGAGGGAAAGAAACCAGCCGAGGTTACCACAATAAAAGCTTTACAGGTGAGGTTACCACAGTAAAAGCTTTACAGGTGAGGTGAGATTACACAATAAAAGCTTTACAGGTGAGAGTACCACAGTAAAAGCTTTACAGGTGAGGTTACCACAGTAAACGCTTTACAGGTGAGGTGAGATTACACAATAAAAGCTTTACAGGTGAGAGTACCACAATAAAAGCTTTACAGGTGAGGTTACCACAGTAAACGCTTTACAGGTGAGGTGAGATTACACAATAAAAGCTTTACAGGTGAGAGTACCACAGTAAAAGCTTTACAGGTGAGGTTACCACAGTAAAAGCTTTACAGGTGAGGTTACCACAGTAAAAGCTTTACAGGTGAGGTTACCACAGTAAAAGCTTTACAGGTGAGGTGAGATTACACAATAAAAGCTTTACAGGTGAGGTTACCACAGTAAAAGCTTTACAGGTGAGGTGAGATTACACAATAAAAGCTTTACAGGTGAGAGTACCACAGTAAAAGCTTTACAGGTGAGAGTACCACAATAAAAGCTTTACAGGTGAGGCGAGATTACACAATAAAAGCTTTACAGGTGAGGTGAGGGTACCACAATAAAAGCTTTACAGGTGAGGCGAGATTACACAATAAAAGCTTTACAGGTGAGGTGAGGGTACCACAATAAAAGCTTTAAATACAGGTCACATGAGCAGGTATTTATATTTGCCGTGTTTGTAGGGCTGGCCTCATTTGTCGTCACCAGAGGTAAAGCAGGAGTTTGGGCACAGCGGCGGCCATCTTTTATTTTTGTGTATGTGTGTATTGTTGCCATTGCGACGTCGCTGGCTAGCCACAGGTGACCTTTTTGTTTGACTGTAGCACTAAAGCACAGGGGAGTTAGCTCACTAGCTGGCTGGCTAGCTAGCACACAGTTGGTCAAGCTAGTTAGCGCGCTGACGCCACCGTGCTTTGGTGCTACACGCGTTAAAGGAAGATGCCCCTCCGTGTGAACGGACAAGCTAACAGCTAGCTAGCTAGCTAGCCGCCCGTCTCAAACACTCACCCAACTGATGTGTGCTACAATCAACAATTGCAATTTTTCCACTCATATTTCTATTATTGTCACTAGGAATGCATATATATATATATATATATATACACACACACACACTATAACTAGTAATTTAGCAGCTAAACGGCCTTCATTCAACACCTGAAGGTCGGCTGACCTTTTTAAATGTGGATCTGTTCTAAATTTCAGATTTTTAATACATTTTTAAAAAGCGTTAAACTGGTTGGTTAATTATTAACGTCCCCGTTTGCAACATTAAACGTTCAGCCCTGTGATGGTCCCGCTGTATATTTAATAAGTACAACTGGTAGCTATCGGTAGTCTTTCACTCTGATCAGTGTGTGTTATCAAGTGTGTGTGTGTGTGTGTGTCGGGTGATTAAGTGTTTACCATTTAAAAGTGATTTGGCTGTAAGTCTCCAGAAGTCTTTGCCTCTGGTGTTGGTGGATTATGGATCGTCTGGTTTCAGCGGCTCAGCTTGGATTACTGCGTTGGTTTAATGCGTTACATCCGCGTCTTGTTATTGTTCCCTAAGCCTTCCGCTCCGGCTGCTCAGTGAGTGTGCCGGTTTGTTTTAGTGACACTGAGATCGTTTCCTCCTAACTCGCTGAACATAATCCAGAGTGTTTAAATAATCACAGATTGGAGCCTGCTGTCCACGAGGCCCTGGGGCTGAAGGGCGAGGAGTTTGGTCCTTTCAGGTGTTATGGGAGTAGTGGGAACATAAGCCAGGTGTTCTAGTCACTGGGAGTGATGGGAACTCTTACTGGTTCTTTTTCATTATTTTATGAGAGAAAAAAGACTTAATTTATAAAAGAATCCACATTTCTTTATTATTGTATGTAAACAAACTGTTTTTCTTGTTCTAAACCTTTAAACTTAGTCCTCAGCTCATCAATGATGTCATTGATTACCTCATGTGATCAGACTCCGTATGACATCACTAAAGTTACCTGATGTATGACATCACTAACGTTAGTGATGTCATACGTCACCGACGCTACCTGCCGCGTGACGTCACCGACGCTACCTGCCGCGTGACGTCGCGGACGCGTGACGTCGCGGACGCTACCTGCCGCGTGACGTCGCGGACGCTACCTGCCGCGTGACGTCACCGACGCTACCTGCCGCGTGACGTCACTGCCGCGTGACGTCGCGGACGCTACCTGCCGCGTGACGTCGCGGACGCTACCTGCCGCGTGACGTCACCGACGCTACCTGCCGCGTGACGTCACTGCCGCGTGACGTCGCCGACGCTACCTGCCGCGCGACGTCACTGCCGCGCGACGTCACTGCCCGCGCGACGTCGCCGACGCTACCTGCCGCGCGACGTCGCCGACGCTACCTGCCGCGCGACGTCGCGGACGCTACCTGCCGCGCGACGTCGCGGACGCTACCTGCCGCGCGACGTCGCGGACGCTACCTGCCGCGTGACGTCGCGGACGCTACCTGCCGCGTGACGTCGCGGACGCTACCTGCCGCGCGACGTCGCCGACGCTACCTGCCGCGTGACGTCGCGGACGCTACCTCATGTATGACGTTAATAATCACTGAGATCATTGATGAGCTGAGAATGAAGTTTAAAGATTTAGAACTCAAAGATTCTTTGTTTACAAATAATAATAATAATAAATGTGGATTATTTCATAATTTAAATGTATTTTCTTCTCATAAAATAATCAAAGAGAACCAATAAGAGACAGAACGTTGGTTCTATAAGCTAGCGGATGGGCGTGGCCGGACGTTTCATACTTATTGTTCATGTGCATTACAGTAAAACATATTTCTACATCATTACGTCTTTCCTCTTTGTTTATTCACACACGTCGATTCTAGAATGGAAGCAACTGATCAATAATAATAATGTTTGAGGATCGGCTTCACCGTAACCTGACACCGCGAGTTGAACAGTGTTGTTGGCGGTGTCCTCCTCTTCATCGTCCTCCTCTTCCTCTCCCGTGTTCTCCTGCAGCTCCCCATCAAGGTGGGACACCAGAACACTCACACCAAAGTCAGCACGGAGCACAACAAGGAATGTCTCATCAACATCTCCAAGTACAAGTTCTCCCTCGTCATCAGCGGCCTCACCACCATCCTCAAGAACGTCAACAACATGGTGAGGCTCGTATGGTTATACATGGTCATAACGTCATATTGTTATACATGGTCATAACGTCATATTGTTATACATGGTCATAACGTCATATTGTTATACATGGTCATAACGTCATATTGTTATACATGGTCATAACGTCATATTGTTATACATGGTCATAACGTCATATTGTTATACATGGTCATAACGTCATATTGTTATACATGGTCATAACGTCATATTGTTATACATGGGTCATAACGTCATATTGTTATACATGGTCATAACGTCATATTGTTATACATGGTCATAACGTCATATTGTTATACATGGTCATAACGTCATATTGTTATACATGGGTCATAACGTCATATTGTTATACATGGTCATAACGTCATATTGTTATACATGGTCATAACGTCATATTCTGTTATACATGGTCATAACGTCATATTCTGTTATACATGGTCATAACGTCATATTGTTATACATGGGTCATAACGTCATATTCTGGGTTAGATATGGTTAATGACATCATATTCTGGGTTAGATATGAGTCATGACGTCATATTCTGGGTTAGATATGAGTCATGACGTCATATTCTGGGTTAGATATGAGTCATGACATCATAATCTGGGTTAGATATGAGTCATGACATCATATTCTG
The DNA here is from genome assembly GCA_038501785.1 of Myoxocephalus aenaeus. Lineage (NCBI taxonomy): Eukaryota > Metazoa > Chordata > Actinopteri > Perciformes > Cottidae > Myoxocephalus > Myoxocephalus aenaeus. The sequence goes on along the minus strand of JBAMJR010000119.1, from coordinate 452,918 downwards.
GGTTAGATATGAGTCATGACATCATATTCTGGGTTAGATATGAGTCATGACATCATATTCTGGGTTAGATATGAGTCATGACATCATATTCTGGGTTAGATATGGTTAATGACATCATATTCTGGGTTAGATATGAGTCATGACGTCATATTCTGGGTTAGATATGAGTCATGACGTCATATTCTGGGTTAGATATGGGTCATGACATCATATTCTGGGTTAGATATGAGTCATGACATCATATTCTGGGTTAGATATGAGTCATGACATCATATTCTGGGTTAGATATGGTTAATGACATCATATTCTGGGTTAGATATGAGTAATGACATCATATTCTGGGTTAGATATGGTTAATGACATCATATTCTGGGTTAGATATGGTTAATGACATCATAATCTGGGTTAGATATGGTTAATGACATCATATTCTGGGTTAGATATGAGTCATGACATCATATTCTGGGTTAGATATGAGTCATGACATCATATTCTGGGTTAGATATGAGTCATGACATCATATTCTGGGTTAGATATGAGTCATGACATCATATTCTGGGTTAGATATGAGTCATGACATCATATTCTGGGTTAGATATGAGTCATGACATCATATTCTGGGTTAGATATGAGTCATGACATCATATTCTGGGTTAGATATGAGTCATGACATCATATTCTGGGTTAGATATGAGTCATGACGTCATATTCTGGGTTAGATATGAGTCATGACGTCATATTCTGGGTTAGATATGAGTCATGACATCATATTCTGGGTTAGATATGGTTAATGACATCATAATCTGGGTTAGATATGGTTAATGACATCATAATCTGGGTTAGATATGGTTAATGACATCATATTCTGGGTTAGATATGAGTCATGACATCATATTCTGGGTTAGATATGAGTCATGACATCATATTCTGGGTTAGATATGAGTCATGACATCATATTCTGGGTTAGATATGAGTCATGACATCATATTCTGGGTTAGATATGAGTCATGACATCATATTCTGGGTTAGATATGGGTCATGACCATAAGATATGGTTGATGTAGACGTGAGGGGCGTGGCTGTGGGACTCTGTATTACTTGATGATAGATACTCATTTCTTAATGATAATCAGACTTATTTAGAGGCGGAGTCAGAGAGCTGAATGGGAAACGAACTGATGCTCATGAACTCAGCGTTGTTTCTACTCTCAGAAGCTTCTGTTGAGGTTTTCATGTCCGCCGCCATCTTTTATGACGTCATCGCGTGAACCCCAAAGACAGACGAGTAGAGTCTCATGGATTAGAGGAGTTATCTTTTGTATTCAATCAACTTGAAGATGTTTTTGAACAATATGAAGGAAGCAGAACGTTTGGGTTTTAAAGCCTTTTCTTTCTGCCTCCAGTCCGTCTGAACCTTCATATTCTACTGCCGTTAAAAATGATTCATAAAGATGGAATCTGTTTTCCCAGGAAGACGCATTCGTGGAATTACTGTTATCCAAACAGATAAAAGATTATTAGTATTATTGTTACTCATCCTTGGGGACATTATGATGATTGTCGTCGTATTCTTCGTAACTGAAACTTTAAGGCGGGAACATTTACTTTAAAGTGTTTTTTGCTGAGTCACCTTTTCATATCCACACAACCAACGTGTTTATGATCACGTTTATTAAAGCACAACATCCTTCATCTAACCTTTAACGAGTATTTAACTTTAAAATGTATAACGTTTTGGTTTAGGAGTAATCCTGTATTTGTGTCAGATCGCTATGCATGTATGGTTTTTATATGTATATATTTATTACATCTTTTATTTATATATATTTTTTACATATTTATTTTTCATTTATATATATTAAAATATTTATTTATTAAATTTTTTTATATATATATATATATAAAAATAAATAAATAAAATATTTGTGTGTGTATATGTATATATATATGTGTATGTATATTTTTTTTGTGTTAAATATATTAAGCAGAAACTGAACATTTGTCTCCACAGCGGATCTTCGGGGAAGCGTCTGAGAAGAACCTCTACCTCTCCCAGCTCATCATCCTGGACACTCTGGACAAGTGCCTGGCCGGGGTGAGTCTCGACCCCACGACCAGAGCCTGGTCCGCGGCGCACGAGGGTCTTTGGGTCGCGTCCGGCGGGTCCGCTCTCGGCTTCCTGTGCGGGTTTCTGTCGTTAGCCGCCGCGGTCGCGCTTCATCCACGCTAACGCGCCTGGTCACATGACCGGTGTAAACAGGAAGCACTTCTTTAATAATGCAAAGTTGTGTTTGATACTTAAGATCTTCCACTAAAAGTCTCAGACTTCGTTACCGGTCTCTGGACCTGGAGATGTGGGACCGCCATCGTCATGTGACTGAAAGAAGCAGCGTGGTCTCAAACCCACGATGGTCCGTTAGTTGGCATGAGACGGCAACCGCTTTATTCTTGACTCGCTCCTCACTCCAACAACGCCTCTCTTCTCCTTCCGTTTTCCCCTTCACAATAAAAGCCCGTACACGATATAATAGCTTACATTAGCTTGCTAGTTAGCTCGCTAGCCTGCTACTTTCACCACGATGTCATGCTACGTAAACATACAAACCCACAGGAAGTGCTGGACCGGGTCTGCTCACGAGGGTCCGTTAGCACAACGTTTGACTTAATTCAACCCCGTGTTTTTATGTGTTTATTGTATATTCTCGTTGTTAGTGGTCAGACCGGTGCCTCCCTGTATTAATGTGTAATATTACTCCTCACTATTAGTCAGAGACCGTTGCCTCCCTCCCTCCTGACCGAGTCTCCGTCCTCAGCAATCCAAGGACTGCCTGCGTCTGGACGAGACGATGCTGGTGAAGCAGCTGCTGCCGGAGATCTGTCACTTCATCCACACGTACCGCGAGGGCCACCAGCACGCCGCCGAGCTGCGGGCCTCCGCCTCCGCCGTGCTCTTCTCCCTGAGCTGCAACAACTTCAACGCCGTGTTCAGCCGCATCTCCACCAGGTAGCTGCTTCCTGATCACCTGATCACATGACACCCTGACCACCAGGTAGCTGCTTCCTGATCACCTGATCACCTGACCACCTGACACCCTGACCACCAGGTAGCTGCTTCCTGATCACCTGACCACATGACACCCTGACCACCAGGTAGCTGCTTCCTGATCACCTGACCACATGACACCCTGACCACCAGGTAGCTGCTTCCTGATCACATGACCACATGACACCCTGACCACCAGGTAGCTGCTTCCTGATCACATGACCACATGACACCCTGACCACCAGGTAGCTGCTTCCTGATCACCTGATCACCTGACCACATGACACCCTGACCACCAGGTAGCTGCTTCCTGACCTCATGACCTCATGACCTCCTGACTGTCATTCTGACCTCCCGCTTTAACGCAAACTTTGGTTCAAACTCCACTTTGCTCCTCTGGAAACTAATCAACTAATCCTTCTATTGCGCAACCCGTTCAACTTAGTAAAATGTGCGATAAAGGTGATTTATGTTTTTGTGTCATTTCAGGAGCTTTAAGCATATTTTGATCATTATTATCGGGGTGAAATGAATGAATGAATGAATATATACTTCATTAATCCCCAAGGGGAAATTTGGTGTAGAGTAGCAGCAACTTACAGACAAAAAATAAGATATAAAAACAGCAGGGATGATATATATATAAAAAAAAAATAGCTGGGATGAAAGAAAAAAGAACAGAGTATTAATTTAGAAATTAAATTAAACTTAAACAAAAGTGCAAGTATGAAGTGTGTGAGGTGTAAAATAACAAACAATAGGAGAGTGCAAAAATATCGTTAATACTCATTATTTGTTAATAAATTCGTAATTATTTGTTAATCATAATATTTATTTGTCAATAATCGTATTTATTTGGGCCGGATTAATCGTGACGTCACATTTCTCCACTTGACATCATGAGAGATGAATTTATTTAACTTTGAGGAACCTGAACGTGTCAAACCAACAACAACAACTAACTTTATGATTATTGATGTCGCTGAATTCATCCTGTTGATCTGATTCACCTGATGAGTTCAGAGTCAAATCAGCAGGTTGTTAAATATGAATATCTGCTGGTTTTCTTAGTTATTTATGAGCTTCATGTCTTTGGGAAACTGTTTATAAACTAAACTATAAATTGTAAATAACAAAATATTGATATTTGATCAATATTGTCGTAGATTTTGTAATATTGCGCAAGTGTCTTCCTGGTTTTAGTGTCTTTATTACAGTAAAGTGACCTTGTTTCACTGATTTATACAAAATATACGGTAAAAAGCAGAAATATCGTTGCAACTGAGATGTTTTGAGATATTTGGACATAAATATGACGTTTGATCTCCATGTTGGTGAATGACTACGAGGAATAAATATAATCAGAATCAGCTTTAATGGCCGTGTGTGTTTACACAAACATGGAATTTGACTCCGGTTTCTTCGTACTTGTACATAATAAACAAGATAAATATAAGAGTATAACAGTACCGTAAAAGTCGGGTTACAAGCCGCTCCTACCTCCGGGTCAGTGTCCCCGCTGTAGCTAGCTAGCAGCAGCCCTAGCTAGCACTAGCTAGTGCTGCTGCTAGCTAGCGCTGCTGCTAGCTAGCGCTGCTGCTACTACTGCCCAAGTCGGGTGTCGAGCCTGGTCCCGCTACCTTCGGTGGTTTTCGGGGAGCTAGCGGAAGTTAGCGGGGAAGTAACGGAGTGCTAGCAGGAGCCCCAGCTGGCTACAGCGGGGAGCTAACGGGGACACTGACCGAAGGTAGTAGCGGCTCGTAACCCGACTTTTACGGTAAATGAAAGGTGACATTAGTCAAAAAAGTACTTATAATATTATTATTATCAGTATGATATTGGATTCCAAGCTGTAGTTCAGAGCAAGCATGCGAAGCAGGAAGAGAACCAGTCGTGTTCTCAGGGGAGGAACCGTGAGAACCTTAGAACCCTCTGACCCCGTGTGTCCTCAGGCTGCAGGAGCTGACGGTTTGCTCCGAGGACAACGTGGACGTCCACGACATCGAGCTGATGCAGTACATCAACGTGGACTGCTCCAAGCTGAAGAGGCTGCTGCAAGGTAGGGCGGCACGGTCCCGGCCGGCGGTTCGAGTCCCGTCTCAGACCTAAAGAGATCCGAGAGGTTTTAGTTCGTTTCTTCCTCTCTTCCAGAAACCGTGCTGAAGTTCAGAGCGCTGAAGAAGCCGGCCCAGCTGGCTGTCATCAACAGTCTAGAGAAGGTGCCTCACTTCCTGGTTCTGCTCCTGACCTTTGACCTCTGGGTCGCTCCTGCAGAACTTGACTCTTGCTTTGAGAAGTCGAGGTTCTAGACGTCTTTCTGATTTATTTATGAACCAGAAGCTCATTGATCACATCCAAACCTCCAACGATGGTTTTACAATCAATAGTTCACTCTTTCCTTGAGATGGAGAAAGTATTTCAGCTGTGTACATGTTGTACTTCTACCTTAATGTACTTGTTGTACTTGTACTCATGCTGTTGTCTCTGCAGGCGTTTTGGAACTGGGTGGAGAATTACCCCGACGAGTTCACGATGCTGTACCAGAGGCCTCAGGCCGATATGGCAGGTGAGTCTACCTACGTGATTACATCATCCTTTAAGAATGCACGATCAGCAAATACTGTCCTAACGCTTCAGAAGGTATGAAGACATGGGTCCTGCTGCCATTAACCGTGTGTGTGTGTGTGTGTGTGTGTGTGTGTGTGTGTGTGTGTGTGTGTGTGTGTGTGTGTGTGTGTGTGTGTGTGTGTGTGTGGTCTTTGTTCAGAAGCTGCAGAGAAGTTGTTCGACCTGGTCGACAGCTTCGCAGAAAGCGCCAAGAGGAAGGCGGCCGTGTGGCCTCTGCAGATCATCCTCCTCATCCTCTGTCCTGAGATCACACACACCATCTCTAAGGACACGGTGGAGGACAGCAAGGCCAACAAGGTGGGAGGAGCCCACACACACACACACACACACACACACACACACACACACACACACACACACACTCTAACTAATACACACACACTCTAACATACACACCATCTCTAAAGACACCGTGAAAGACAGCAAGGCCAACAAGGTGGGAGGAGCCTACACACACACTCTAACATAAACACACACTCTAACATACACACTCTTTTCTCACGTGCTGTGTGTGTGTGTGTGTGTGTGTGTGTGTGTGTGTGCAGAAGCTGTTCCTGGACAGCCTGAGGAAGGCTCTGGCCGGTCAGGGCGGCAGCAAGCAGCTGATGGAGAGCGCCGCCATCGCCTGCGTGAAGCTGTGCAAAGCCTCCACCTACATCAACTGGGAGGACCACTCCACCATCTTCCTGCTGGTGCAGTCCATCGTCATGGACCTCAAGGTCCACACACACACCTTGTTCCTTTAGAAGAGTTTTCTCAGCACTTATCAATAATCCTAACGGTTATTATGAGTGACCTTCAGTGACCTTCAGTGACCTTCAGTGACCTTGTCCTCAGGCGCTGCTCTTCAACCCGGCTAAGCCCTTCTGGAGAGGGACGGGCAGCCAGAACGCCGACGTGGAGCTCATGATGGACTGCTTCGTCTCCTGTTTCCGCATCAACCCTCACAACAACCAGCACTTTAAGGTCTGAGGAAGCCCCGCCCACCTTCCTGCTAAGCTCTTCAAAATAAAAGCCCTGCTCCTCTCTCCTCCTCTCCTCTCTTCTCTCTCATCTCCTCTTTCCTCTCTCCTCTCTCTCCTCTCTGATGTGTTCAAGGACTGTCAGAAAGATGACAATCTGACGATAATGAGTTGTTACAGCTTCTGGTTGATAAGCGGTGAAGTTTAGTCGCCGTGTGTTTTGGTGTTCAGAGTTAAGGGGAAGTTAATATCTGTTGTTTCCTGCCTGCAGGTCTGTCTGGCCTCCTCCTCGCCCTCCACCTTCCACTTCGTCCTCGTCAACTCTCTGAACAGAATCATCACCAACGTGAGTCTCGGAGCGTCTTCACGCGTCCGTCGGGCTGAGACGCCATTTTGGTTCTGGGTAGAAAATACAAACGTTTGATTTCAGCGGTTTTTAATCAAAAGTAAAGACGATTTAAAACCCTCGGCGTCGCTCACCGTGTCTCAGCCTGTCGGAGAAACCGATCCCTAGAACGTGCCTGAACATTCCTACGACTCTGTGAACAGCGAACGCTGCAGAGACAGAAACACTTCAACAACCAGGAGACCGATTTGTGCGCTTCATGGTGCATTCAGGTGAACCTCGTAAACTCGGAGAGGAACTCTATCTTTGTGCCTTCCTGCCATGTCGAGGATCATTTGGTGTCATTATGACACAGGAAGGCACATCGTGATGAGTCCTGATTCACGGAAAGCCCAAAGAGACATTGAACGCATCTATTTTCACTGGATTTCTGTTCAAAAGGCCGCTTCACTTGACGCTGGTTTTTTACGCCGTTCAAACAGGTTTTTACTACGTTTCTCCTCGTAGTCGTTAGCCCCGCCTTCTGTCTGCACAGCCAGTCAGCCCAAAGGTTCAGGACCTGGTCCGTCCAGGTGCAGCCAGACCAAACCTCTGGTCCTCGTGGTCGGTGGCGTCCACCGGGTGATCGGGTCGAGGTCCGATCCTCCGGCGTCAATGAATTCTGTCAGAAACGCTCCAGTAATGATCACGAAAAGACAACAAAGCAGATGTTGTTGTTGTTGTTGTTTCATTGACGGGTGGAATGCGTTATTGTTTTTACACATTAAAGGAACCGTGAGATCTAGTGGCCTCTAGTGGCGAGGTGGCAGATTGCATCCAACTGAACTGAACAAGCTTCAGAAAAACATAAAAACCCAAATGTGTCCGCTCTGGGCTTCCGTAGGAATACAGCTGTGCAACACGCTTTCTAAAAAGCTAAAGAAAACATTCTCAGTTCCAGGTCTTTGCACTGTGAACACATTTCTGTTCATCATGTTCAATGTCCGCCAAGTGAATGTCTCCTTAAAGTCTGACGTGTTTCCTCTTCCTCGTCTTCCTCCTCCAGTCTCATCTGGACTGGTGGCCTAAGATCGATGCGGTCTACTGCTACTCCGGAGAGCTGCGCTTCATGTTCTCAGACACCCTGAACCGGGTCACCCAGGGCGCCGGCACCCACCCGCCTCTACGCATGACCCCGGTGAGCGCCGACGCACGCATGAGCCAGTTTACACGTGAAGGAGGATAAAGGTTTAGTCTTAGATCATCCAAACTACTTTATTCAAAGTGAAAACACCTTTTAATGTCACTAATAACATCTCAATAAATAGAACTACGATGAGTTAAAGCGTTCTCATGATGCGTTCAGGCTCTGCTCAGTGAACATGAGTACTGACTGAAGGTAAATTATAACGTTCTCATGATGCGTTCAGGCTCTGCTCAGTGAACATGAGTACTGGCTGAAGGTAAATTATAACGTTCTCATGGTGCGTTCAGGCTCTGCTCAGTGAACATGAGTACTAACTGAAGGTAAATTATAACGTTCTCATGGTGCGTTCAGGCTCTGCTCAGTGAACATGAGTACTGACTGAAGGTAAATGATAACGTTCTCATGGTGCGTTCAGGTGTAATCTAGTAAAATGTAGTGTTGGTGATGAACTAGAATGAATCCAGATGTTTCCACATGAATATAAAATAGATATTAGAGATGAATTATGATGTTTAACTTCCTAAAGCTCATCAGTACACTACAATAACACCAAGATTTACTATAAAGAGTTTTTCCTTTACAAAAACACAGTTCAAATGAAGTGTATTTCTATAATGTGACCCTCAGAGTCTGACCTTCAAGGGGAAGATGTCCACCAGCCTTAAGTTCAAAGAGAAAGCCACAGAGCTGGACACGCGCAGCTACAAGTGCCTCCTCCTGGCGCTGGTCAAGCTCATCCACGCCGACCCCAAGCTCATGCTGCACGTGAGTCACGCCGCCGCCGGGGTCTGAACCTCTTGTTGTGCTTGTGTTCAGAACCCAGTGAAGCAGGCTCCAGAGATGCAGAGCCTCTGGGGTCTGAACCTCTTGTTGTGCTTGTGTTCAGAACCCAGTGAAGCAGGCTCCAGAGATGCAGAGCCTCTGGGGTCTGAACCTCTTGTTGTGCTTGTGTTCAGAACCCAGTGAAGCAGGCTCCAGAGATGCAGAGCCTCTGGGGTCTGAACCTCTTGTTGTGCTTGTGTTCAGAACCCAGTGAAGCAGGCTCCAGAGATGCAGAGCCTCTGGGGTCTGAACCTCTTGTTGTGCTTGTGTTCAGAACCCAGTGAAGCAGGCTCCAGAGATGCAGAGCAGCACGGCGGAGCTCATCACCGGCCTGGTGCAGCTGGTGCCGCTCACCAACACCACCCAGCTGTCCCAGGAAGCCATGGAGGTCAGCCGCTGCCGGGGTCTTTAACCGGGGTCTTTAACCGGGGTCTTTAACCGGGGTCCTTCAGGACCGGGTTTAGAGTCATTTTAACATTATAACTGAACATTATGGACAGGGGAAGAACTCCATTTAATTTTTTTAGATATATATTTTATCAAATATATATTTTTGTGTATATATTTTATATGTATAATTTTTGTATATATTTTATAAATATATATTTTATTATTTATTTATGTATATATATATAATTTTATTATTTATTTATATATATATATATATATATATATATATATATATATATATATTTTAGTATTTATTTATATATATATATATATTAGTATGTATAATTTTTGTATATATTTTATATATATATATATAATAGTATGTATAATTTTTGTATATATTTTATAAATATATATATTTATAAAATATATACAAAAAGTATACATACTAAAATATATGTATACAAAAATTATATATTTATTTATTTTAGTATGTATACTTTTATTTATATATATATATATATATATATATATATATATATATATATATATATATATATATATATATATATATATATATATATATATATATATATATATATATATATATATATATTGTTATTAGATAAGAAAATGTTTTATACCGGTATATATTTTTTTTCTACTACTTTTCTACAATTATTTGTACATATATTGTATATATTTTTACTGTATAACTACAACCGTGTGTGTGGTCCTCCTGGTTCTGGTTCAGGCTCTGTTAGTTCTGCACCAGCCAGAGACCATCGAGCTGTGGAACCCCGACGCCCCCATAGAGACCTTCTGGGACATCAGGTACTGAACTTTCCATAGAGAACGGATTCAAACCCATGAAAACACATTTAGCATTTAGATGTTATTATGTTATAATATTTGGGATTGGAGCCAGAGAATGATTGTTGATCGTCTTCCTGTCGATTTAAAGTATAGAAGTATGAAGTGTATCTGTCTCTATCATCAGGGGCTGAAGCCTGATGTTGTATATCAACCTTGTTTCATTTAAACTCTGTTGGATACATTTCACTGATAAAATCACATAAAATCGATATTACGATATATTTTAAATTTGAATGCACTGGTTTTGACACATGGCATCTTTTCAACCTTCCTGAAGTCGGTGTTAACCGTCACAATGCAATGCATGTTCCTCATGTATTTATGATTATTGAGCATTTGAAAGCTTTAGATTATAAGTATTGCAACCTTTTCCCCACAATAAATGTCCCGATGGCGTGAAAGTCAAATCTTCACGGTCCTGGACGTTCCAAAGTCGTTGGATGTTTTCATGATTCTTTCCTTTCTTACTTCCTTCCTTTGCTTGCCTCCTCAGTTCACAGGTGCTCTTCCTTATCTGCCGCAAACTGATCGGCCAGCAAATAATCAACGGGACGGAGGTTCTGAAATGGCTGAGGGAGATCCTCATCTGCAGGAACAAGTTCCTGCTCAAGAACAAGGTACGGTCCAGCAGCACCTTTCTCCCAAAGAAGGGCCGATCGCAAAGGTATAGAACTTCTTGATCGTCACCAGGGCGGCCATTTTGTTAGCGCTGCACACCGTGATGGTAAACGGAGTAGACTGGACTAAAGGTTTAAGTTGGGGAGTAGACTGGACTAAAGGTTTAAGTTGGGGAGTAGACTGGACTAAAGGTTTAAGTTGGGGAGTAGACTGGACTAAAGGTTTAAGTTAAGGAGTAGACTGGACTAAAGGTTTAAGTTAAGGAGTAGACTGGACTAAAGGGTTAAGTTAAGGAGTAGACTGGACTAAAGGTTTAAGTTGGGGAGTAGACTTGACTAAAGGTTTAAGTGTGTGTGTGTGTGTGTGTGTGTGTGTGTGTGTGTGTGTGTGTGTGTGTGGTCCTCCAGGAATGTGCCACGATGGGCGGGGCGATCCCGATGTGCCGGCAGGCCCAGACCAAGCTGGAGGTGTCCCTGTACATGTTCCTGTGGAGCCCCGACACCGAGGCCGTGCTGGTGGCCATGTCGTGTTTCCGTCACCTCTGTGAGGAGGCGGACATCCGCAGCGCCGCCGACGAGGTGCCGGTCCAGAACATGCTGCCCAACTACCCCACCTTCAGCGAGCTGGCCTCCGTCAGCAACGTGATGGGCCCGGGTCAGTACTGGTGCCGGGTTTTAGTAGTCTGGGCTTCTACTGCATGTTTGTGTTATTATAAATTCAATTATTATATATAATACTATATTATTATAGTATAAATAGATTTTAGAGAAAAAGGTCTCCACTCACAGTCTTGGTTTTGCTCCCCAGGCCGGTCCACCTCCCAGAAGAGGGTGATGGCTCTGCTCCGGAGGATAGAGCACCCCACCCCAGGGAACATCGAGGTAAACTCAGTTTAGAGTCAGGCTTCAATACGTGAACGCGATGTTTTCTGGGTTCTGTCCCTGACGCCCGTCTGTCGCTGCAGGCCTGGGAGGACACGTACACTAAATGGGACCAGGTCACCAAACAGATCCTCAACTTCCCTAAAAACAAGGCAGAAGACGGACAGGTAGGCCTGAGACGAGCGAATCAAATGAGCTTAAACCCGTGTGCGTACAGAGATTAAACTCTGCCGCCCCCTGCAGGAGTGGATCAACATGACCGGCTTCCTGTGCGCTCTGGGCGGCGTGTGCCTGCAGCAGCGCAGCACCCCGGGCCCGGCCACCTACAGCCCGCCCATGGGCCCCATGAGCGAGCGCAAGCACTCCATGGTCTCCATGGGCCCCTGCGACGCCTCCAACCCGGTGGCCTCCACCTCCTCCTGCTCCTCCTCGGCCTTCAGCGAGACGCCCGTCAGCCGCTTCGTGGACCGGCTGCTGGCGCTGCTGGTGTGCGGCCACGACCGGGTCGGCCTCCACGTCCGCACCAACGTGAAGGACCTGCTGGGCCTGGAGCTCAGCCCGGCGCTGTATCCCATGCTCTTCAACAAGCTGAGGAACAGCATCGGGAAGTTCTTCGACACGCAGGGGCCGGTGGGTAGAGGGGGGCGGGACTTATAGATACGGGGCGCGTTGATTCTGCTGATCGGTTCGGCTGCTTATCAATTCTCTCATTGATTCTGCTGATGGGTTCGGCTGCTTATTTCAGCGATACGAGTCCAGATGATCAAATAGTACTATATTTTTATTGTTTTTGTATTTTTTTTTTAGACATGTTTCATTATTTCTTTCTACGTACCGTAAAAGTCGGGTTACAAGCCGCTCCTACCTCCGGTCAGTGTCTCCGCTGTAGCAAGCTAGGAGCAGCGTTAGCTAGCGCTGCTGCTAGCTAGCGCTGCTGCTAGCTAGCGCTGCTGCTACTGCCCCTCTGCCCAAGTCGGGTGTCGAGCCTGGTCCCGCTACCTTCGGTGGTTTTCGGGGAGCTAGCGGAAGTTAGCGGGGAAGTAACGGAGCCCCAGCTGGCTACAGCGGGGAGCTAACGGGGACACTGACCGAAGGTAGTAGCGGCTCGTAACCCGACTTTTACGGTGTATATATATTATTTTCCGCCAAATAATCTTCATATATTATTCAGAAATTTTTTGAATTTTCACACTATTTTCACATATACTTCTAAGAATTTTAGGACTTTTTTTTTTTTTTTTTCTGGCATTTTCCACATTGTTTTTTTTATCAAATAATATAAGGCAGAACAGATTTTCCAGAATACCGACAGCAGAACCGATAACTCTGGACCTCATCAATACTCAAGAGTTTAAATCACTTAGAACCGGTACCCGTTTAGAACCGGGTTTTGTTTCTGCACTCAGCTGTTCTCCGGTTCCAGGTTCCCATCAACGACACCAACACCCAGTTTGTGGAGCAGACCATCGCCATCATGAAGAACCTGTTGGACAACCACACAGAGGGCAGCTCTGAACACCTGGGCCAAGCCAGCATCGAGACCATGATGCTGAACCTGGTCAGGTACGCACTTCCTGCTGCCGGTCTGAATCATCCTCTGGTTGTATAGAAGTCCATGCTTCATGTGTTAAAGCTGCATTCTCTCTCCTGACCACCAGGGGGCGACTCCTCTGGTTGTATAGAAGTATATGCTTCATGTGTTAACGCTGCATTCTCTCTCCTGACCACCAGGGGGCGACTCCTCTGGTTGTATAGAAGTCTCTGCTGCATGTGTTAAATAATAATCCGTGCTCCATCCTTCAGGTATGTGCGTATCCTAGGCAACGCGGTCCACGCCATCCAGATCAAGACCAAGCTGTGCCAGCTGGTGGAGGTGATGATGGAGAGGCGGGACGACCTGTCCTTCTGTCAGGAGATGAAGTTCAGGTCAGAGGGGTCACAAGTTATTGATTATTGATGATCCATATTAACGGATACAGATGCCCTTGTTTGATCACAGCAGCTGGTCCACAAGGGAAACCATCAAACATTTTATACTTTTACTTTGTTATAGTAATTTATAGTGTTTTCTTATTGATGAAAACACACAATTCAAATGATAAGTTAATAAACTATAATATTTTTATAGTTGTTCTTGTTGTTAATGAAGTATAATAATGAGCTGTTAGGAAGTTAAACATCATAATTCATCTGTGAAAACATCTGGATTTATTCTAGTTTATCACCAACACTACATTTGACTAGATTACACCTGAATGCATCATGAGAACATTATCATTTACCTTCAGCCAGTACTCATTTTTAGTGGTGTTGCTAACGTTACTAGCTCTCCTCCTGTTGGTTCTCCGTTAGCGGTGCTGCTAACGTTACTAGCTCTCCTCCTGTTGGTTCTCCGTTAGCGGTGCTGCTAACGTTACTAGCTCTCCTCCTGTTGGTTCTCCGTTAGCGGTGCTGCTAACGTTACTAGCTCTCCTCCTGTTGGTTCTCCGTTAGCGGTGCTGCTAACGTCACTAGCTCTCCTCCTGTTGGTCTCAACACTGGTTGTTTACAAAGTCACATGACAGAGACTAGAAACACATCAAACCCTTCTTTCTCTCTTCTTCCTTCTCCGTCCTCCTCAGGAACAAGATGGTGGAGTATCTGACCGACTGGGTGATGGGAACCTCCAACCAGGCGGCTGACGACGACATCAAGTGTCTGACGAGGTGCATGAACGCAACATGAACGCAACATGAACATGAACGCAACATGAATTCAATTCAGTTTATTTTATATAGCCCAACATCACAAATACAAGTTTGCCTCGGAGGGCTTTACAATCTGTACACATAACATCCTGTCCCGGGACCTCACATCGGATCAGGAAAAACTCCCCTAATAAAGATAGTAAAAACCTTTTCACAGGGAAAAAAGGGAAGAAACCTGAGGGAGAGCAACAGAGGAGGATCCCTCTCCCCGGATGGACAGAAGCAATATACAGACATGAAAATCCCTCACCTTTCGGCGACATTCGCCGTTTTGAAACCAAAATAGGTGACCTACGTGAATCGTGTAGATTCGATGAGGCGCGTGCCAGAAGGGAGCGCGAGTGAACACATTGAACACAACAGGAGAGAACGCAACGTTAGCCAGCTAGCTAAAGCTCCGGTGGAACATTATTAGCTTATGCTGTGAACACGGCGTAACGCTACCGTTTTTGAGGAGGTAGATTTTGAGGAGAGGGGACTGACAAGGCAGAAGGTAGCAGGGCCATCAGCAGGGCCATGGCAGGAGGCAGGACCGGTTCCAGGCCAGTTCCATCAGCAGGGCCATGGCAGGGGGGGGGGGGAGAACCGGGGGCAGGACCGGTTCCAGGCAGCCATGAATCCATGGAAAAAGAAAGTAGAGTAATGGGGTAATATGGCACTATAAGCTCTTTAAGATATGATGGTGCATCACCAGCTAAGGCTTTATAGGTGAGGAGGAGGATTTTAAATATGATTCTCGATCTTACAGGAAGCCAGTGGAGAGCAGCTAATACAGGAGTAATGTGATCTCTCTTCCGAGTCCTTGTTAGTACACGAGCTGCAGCATTCTGGATCAGCTGGAGAGACCCAAGGGACTTTCCGGAGCAGCCTGATAATACGGAGTTACAGTAATCCAGTCTTGAAGTAACAAATGCGTGGATCAATGTTTCTGCATCGCTTTGAGACAGGATGTGCCGGATCTTTGAGATGTTCCGTAGGTGAAAAAAGGCAGTCCTTGAGATCTGTTTCACGTGGGAGCCAAAGGACAGGTCCTGGTCAAAAATAACTCTGAGATTCCTTACGGTGGTGGTGGATGCCAGAGCGATGCCATCCAGGGAAACCATATCGTCAGATAGTTGATTTCTGAGGTGTTCTGGGCCGAGTAGAATAACTTCAGTCTTGTCCGAGTTCAGCAACAGGAAGTTGCAGGTCATCCAGGTCTTGATGTCTTTAAGACACGCTTGAAGTTTAGTGACCTGGTGGATTTCATCTGGCTTGATTGACAGATATAGTTGAGTATCATCGGCATAACAGTGAAAGTTTATAGAGCGTTTTCTGATAATATTGCCTAAAGGAAGCATATATAAGGTGAATAAAATGAACATGAACGCAACATGAACATAACATGAACGCAACTAAAGCTGAGAGAGAGAGAGTTTCCTCCTCACTGTGTGTGTGTGTGTGTGTGTGTGTGTGTGTGTGTGTGTGTGTGTGTGTGTGTGTGTGTGTGTAGGGACCTGGACCAGGCCAGTATGGAGGCCGTGGTCTCCCTGCTAGCTGGTCTTCCCCTTCAGCCGGAGGAGGGAGACGGAGTAGAACTCATGGAGGCCAAATCTCAGCTCTTCCTTAAGTAAGAACACACCTGCCCTCATCTTCCTCATCTTCCTCCTCCTCCTCCTCCTCATGAATTCACCTGAAACAAAAGATAGTGACAGAATACATGATTGAGGTCGAGTAAAAGTTTGTTGTAACATTAAATCAAACCCACTTCTCCCCGTTATCACGTTCTAGATATTCTCAGAGTTATTATGTTTTACACTTTATTTTAATCAATTCATATTTATTTCTGATTCATGACTTCACACGTTAATATTCCAGATGATGAACTTGTGAGTCAGTTTACCGTCTAAAGAAAAACCTGTACTTAACTACATGTATTTGAGTTATTATATAAAATACAGCATAAATGTGTCTGAACCCTGGATCGTACGTCTAAAGCCTGCCCCCTGCTGCCGCCCTGCAGATACTTCACCCTGTTCATGAACCTGCTGAACGACTGCAGCGAGGTGGAGGACGAGGGCCAGGCGGTGGGCGGGCGTAAGCGCGGCATGTCCCGCCGCCTGGCCTCGCTGCGCCACTGCACCGTGCTCGCCATGTCCAACCTGCTCAACGCCAACGTGGACAGCGGCCTCATGCACTCCATCGGTGAGCTTTATTAACACCTTCCTCTTGTGTTAGCTTCCTGTTAGCTTTCTGTTAGCATCTCTTGTGTTAGCTTTCTATTAACGCCTTCCTCTTGTGTTAGCTTCCTGTTAGCTTTCTGTTAGCATCTCTTGTGTTAGCTTTCTATTAACGCCTTCCTCTTCTGTTAGCTTTCTGTTAGCATCTCTTCTGTTAGCTTTGTGTTAGCATCTCTTGTGTTAGCTTTGTGTTAGCATCCCTTGTGTTAGCTTTGTGTTAGCATCCCTTGTGTTAGCTTTGTGTTAGCATCCCTTGTGTTAGCTTTGTGTTAGCATCCCTTGTGTTACTTCCTGTTAACACATTCCTCTTGTGTTAGCTTCCTGTTAACACCTTCCTCTTGCGTTAGCTTCCTGTTAGCATCTCTTGCGTTAGCTTCCTGTTAGCATCTCTTGCGTTAGCTTCCTGTTAGCATCTCTTGCGTTAGCTTCCTGTTAGCATCTCTTGTGTTAGCATCTCTTGTGTTAGCTTCCTGTTAGCATCTCTTGTGTTAGCTTTTTGTTAGCATCCCTTGTGTTAGCTTTGTGTTAGCATCCCTTGTGTTAGCTTTGTGTTAGCATCCCTTGTGTTAGCTTCCTGTTAACACCTTCCTCTTGCGTTAGCTTTCTGTTAGCATATCTTGCGTTAGCTTTCTGTTAGCATCTCTTGTGTTAACGGGTCGGTTTTGACCCATGTCTTAAATCAGCTGTAAATTATCCATGAACATATTGTTGTATGTTTTAATATTTTTGGTGTGGGCCTCTGGGCCTTTTCTTTGTCAGGATACTTCCATTTCAATAAAGAAATGGTAAAATGAACCTTAAGAGAATCATATAAATAAATAAAAGGTTGTTGTGTTACCTGCCTATTACTGAGGGGTATTAGAACACATCTCTTAAATATATTTGTTTTATTTATTTTTTCATTTTAATATTAGTAACTATAGTAGCATCTATGGTGTTACGGCTCAATTTTGACCCATATATATATTTACTTCAAGAAAAAGGGATTTTTTTTCAGCAATAGAACTTTAATACAAACACAAAATAAAAAGCAGAACAAGTCATAACACAAAATATAGATTTGTAAGGTCAAACAACCAATCAAGCAAATCTTATTTTTTATAACTGGGTCAAAACCGACCCTAACAACACAAAGGTCATAATTTCAACCAGAGCTTTTTATAATTTAGTGAAAAAAAAGTTCTTATTTAGTTGAAAGAGGTCAAAAAGCCTTGATGCAATAAACACATTTATGTGGTTCTTTTATACATTTAACCCTCCCGTTGTCTTGGGGTCAAAATGACCCGTGTACGAGTGTATATGTATGCGTGTTGATGGGTCATTTTGACCCCAAGACAACGGGAGGGTTAAAACCTAAAACGGGTCACAAGAGGAAGGATAAGTTCTACATAGCCTCCCTCCCTCCCTGCAGGCCTCGGCTACCACAAGGACCTGCAGACCCGAGCCACCTTCATGGAGGTGCTGACCAAGATCCTGCAGCAGGGCACGGAGTTCGACACGCTGGCCGAGACGGTGCTGGCTGACCGCTTCGAGCGGCTGGTGGAGCTGGTCACCATGATGGGGGACCAGGGGGAGCTGCCCATCGCCATGGCGCTGGCCAACGTGGTGCCGGGCTCCCAGTGGGTGGGTACCGCCTCTCCTGTTTCTCTGAGCGGAGCCTGAAGGCATCACAAGAATGTTATCGTTTACCTTCAGCCAGTACTCATTTTCACTGCTGCTAACGTTACTAACTCTCCTTCTGTTGGTTCTCCGTTAGCTGCTAACGTTACTAGCTCTCCTTCTGTTGGTTCTCCGTTAGCTGCTAACATTACTAGCTCTCCTCCTGTAGGGTTCTCCGTTAGCTGCTAACGTTACTAGCTCTCCTGTTGGTTCTCCGTTAGCTGCTAACGTTACTAACTCTCCTTCTGTTGGTTCTCCGTTAGCTGCTAACGTTACTAGCTCTCCTTCTGTTGGTTCTCCGTTAGCTGCTAACATTACTAGCTCTCCTTCTGTTGGTTCTCCGTTAGCTGCTAACATTACTAGCTCTCCTTCTGTTGGTTCTCCGTTAGCTGCTAACGTTACTAACTCTCCTTCTGTTGGTTCTCCGTTAGCTGCTAACGTTACTAGCTCTCCTTCTGTTGGTTCTCCGTTAGCTGCTAACATTACTAGCTCTCCTCCTGTAGGGTTCTCCGTTAGCTGCTAACGTTACTAGCTCTCCTGTTGGTTCTCCGTTAGCTGCTAACGTTACTAGCTCTCCTCCTGTTGGTTCTCTGTTAGCGGTGATGCTAACGTTACTAGCTCTCCACTTAGCGGTTGTTTACAAACTACATGTACTATGTGCTCAGTCTTGTCGACCACTGCATCTAAAACAAAATAAAAAAATAAACGTCTAACAATTTGGGGTGTCTGTGTCTCTCTCTCTCTCTCTCTCTCTCTCTCTCTCTCTCTCTCTCTCTCTCTCTCTCTCTCTCTGCAGGACGAGCTCGCCCGAGTCCTGGTGACGCTGTTCGACTCGCGGCACCTCCTCTACCAGCTGCTGTGGAACATGTTCTCCAAGGAGGTGGAGCTGGCCGACTCCATGCAGACGCTCTTCAGAGGAAACAGCCTGGCCAGCAAGATAATGACCTTCTGCTTCAAGGTGAGGAAGAGGAGTTGCCTCTATTGCTGCTTAGTTCATAACATCATGAGAAGTATTCACTGTATTTCACAAGTCTCACGTCAGCTGGTTTACTGCAGATGTGTGAACCCAAAATAAACTCTTTTACTTTAATTTAAGGGGTGAAAACGATGCAGATTTAACGACATTATGAAGCAGATTAGTAAAAAGTCTGAATTCACTCTTCGTCCGGTCTGTCAACAAAACGCTTGTTTTCTGAATGGAGTCTGGTTCCATCGATGCTATGCTAACGTTGAAGCAGCTCCATCAACACTCAACATAACGTCTTAAAGATGTAAAAACGGCAGTGTAATAATTTGTAATATGGTTTATAAATGTGTATATATATAAACATTTATACACATAGTTATTATATATAAAAAAAGATATATATGTATAATCACAGGAAGCATCACGTGTGCTGTTATAACTGTGTTATAACTGTGTTGCGGGTCAGGTGTACGGGGCGGCGTACCTGCAGAAGCTGCTGGAGCCGTTGTTAAGAGGCGTCATCACGACCCCCGAGCACATCAGCTTCGAGGTGGACCCCACCAGGTGAGATCAGCCGACCGACAGGAAGTCAGACGCACCGACAGGAAGTCAGACGGACCGCTTCCTGTGACCCAAACCAGAGTTTCTGATCGTTGAAACGGTGGAAAGAGTTAAAGAGTTTCTGTCCAGTTTGATTAAATGTGTTTTAAGAAGATTTAACTGGATTCAGTAGCAGAAGATTTCCTTTACTGACAGTTTGAGTTTACTTTTGAGCACTTGCACGCAATGCATCCTGGGACATGTAGGCAGGAGGGATCCGCTGTCTGGGTCCTTTAACTGCACTGGGGGATTTAAACTACTGGTTTTAATGCAACGAAAGGGCGCGCTAATAGACGGACGTCCTGAGGGTGCAGCTCTCTCAACCCGCCAGCAGAGGGCAGCAGAGGGCAGACTAGTTTAACAACGACCACCTGACCCGGTGCCTCTAGTCGTCTGGTTTTAATGCGTACCTGGATGTGTTCTCCTCAGGCTGGAGCAAGGAGAGAACCTGGAGGAGAACCAGAGGAACCTGCTGCAGATCACAGAGCGGTTCTTCCAGGCCATCATCGGCTCGTCCAACGAGTTCCCACCACAACTACGCAGCGTCTGCCACTGTCTCTACCAGGTAGACTCTCTCTGTCTCTCTTTCTTTCTCTCTCTCTCTCTCTCTGTCTCTCTCTCTCTCTCCAGCCGCTCTGCCTCACCTGTTTGCAGCATCACTGACACATTTCAAGCTCCGCCTCCTCTCTCCTTCCTGCTGGACCTCTCTGTTCGCACATGCTCAGTGCGTCTCCTCACGTTAGAGACGGAGTGATTCTGAAACAGGACCTTGTTTTTCTAGCATGAGTAAATAGTTTCCTGTCAGTGTAATGTATATTATTAATGTTGTTATGAGCAATACACACAGCTGCAGTGACTTTATTATCCGTTAAGCTGACGAGCATCTTCTTGAGTAAGTGATTATCAAATATATATTGATACTACTTCAAAAACATACGGTTACAAGTAAGTACTTCCCAAGTGAAAAAACAGTGTGATCACATCTAAACCTCTTCATCGCCACGATGTCGGCTGATTTATCAGGATGCACATTCATGTGTTAAAGCTGCATTCTCTCTCCTGACCACCAGGGGGTGACTCCTCTGGTTGTATAGAAGTCTATGCTTCATGTGTTAAAGCTGCATTCTCTCTCCTGGCCACCAGGGGGTGACTCCTCTGGTTGTATAGAAGTCTATGCTTCATGTGTTAAAGCTGCATTCTCTCTCCTGACCACCAGGGGGCGACTCCTCTGGTTGTATAGAAGTCTATGCTTCATGTGTTAAAGCTGCATTCTCTCTCCTGACCACCAGGGGGCGACTCCTCTGGTTGGATCCTTTCAGCTATAAACGATGGATTAGGTGTGATCACAGCAGCCGCTCCGTCCTATATTATTAAATATATTTAATTCCAGTCCAGAGAGAGAGAGAGAGAGAGACACACACACACACACGCACACACACACACACACACGCACACACACACACACACACACACGCCCCAGCTCCGTCCGAGTGAATGAACTCCGTAAAACAAGGTCTGGGTTTTCTGATCACCGATTTAATTTAATTTATTTTTTGTTGTATTTTCCATGTGTTGACATCTTTGATTTCTCATTCTCCATCTTGGATTTCCTTCTTGTAGACACACACACACACACACACACACACACACACACACGCTGGCTCATGCATGGACACGCTTGCGTCCCCTCAGCGGTGATGGACACTGTTCTAACGGCAGCTCTGATTTTATTTTCCTGTGTTGTACTAGATGTGATGGTTAGGGGTGTGTGTGTGTGTGTGTGTGTGTGTGTGTGTGTGTGTGTGTAGCGTGCTGTGACATGACTGTGCTCATCTCTGTTCTGTAGGCTACTTGCCACTCTCTACTGAATAAAGCAACAGTAAAAGAAAAAAAGGAAAACAAAAAAGCAGTAAGTTTGGAGAATCTATTTTCCCCTCAGAACCTTTTCTCCCTGAAGCAAAAAAAAAAACAACGCCTTTTTTTTTGCATTTTTACTCATTTTATTTATTTTGATTTCTTCATTTTTGATTTGGTGTCTCTGGATGTTCTTGTTTCTTTTCTCATCCTCGGCTCTGTCTTTATAATCATTCTACTAATATCGACGCCCATCTGATGTATTTTCAATTAACAGGAACCTTTCCTCTCCGGAGACGTTCTCGCAGAACATTCCATCACGCTCTGGCGCGACTCATTTCAACACGTCGACCTGAACGCCTCGGCCGACACAAAACACTCAGACGGGATGAAATGTTCTGATGAGCTGTCTCTCTCTGCCGGGGGTTCGATTCCTTTTCTCTTTCCTCTCCGTAATAAAGAGCGACGTCAGATGAAAGTGTCTCATGCAGCTTTTAATCTCCATGAAGTCTACTGGACTCACAGAACCAATTATTCATTTATAGAACCTGTTAAAGTGACTTCTGAGTCCGTTGTTCTTGTTCTGAGGCAGCGGCGCTGGTGTTCGTCACTACTGATTTTTGTCTTTACGACAGTCCTTGAACGCATCATGTGTGACAAAACTAAAAGCTTACAATAGTGATTTAATTTTTTCATCAAACATTTTATTCTTTAAGTCTCATTTAAAATCGCTCCTCAAATAAAGCGTGGTTCTAAAGACGTGTTCTCTCCCTCTAGTCGTGGCTCTAAAGACGTGTTCTAGGTCTCTACCTCTAGTCGTGGCTCTATAGACGTGTTCTAGGTCTCTACCTCTAGTCGTGGCTCTATAGACGTGTTCTAGGTCTCTACCTCTAGTTGTGGTACTAGGTCTCTAGTCGTGGCTCTAAAGACGTGTTCTAGGTCTCTACCTCTAGTCGTGGCTCTAAAGACGTGTTCTAGGTCTCTACCTCTAGTTGTGGTACTAGGTCTCTAGTCGTGGTTCTAAAGACGTGTTCTCTACCTCTAGTCGTGGCTCTAAAGACGTGTTCTAGGTCTCTACTTCTAGTTGTGGTACTAGGTCTCTAGTCGTGGTTCTAAAGACGTGTTCTCTACCTCTAGTCGTGGCTCTAAAGACGTGTTCTAGGTCTCTACTTCTAGTTGTGGTACTAGGTCTCTAGTTGTGGTTCTAAAGACGTGTTCTCTCCCTCTAGTCGTGGTTCTAAAGACGTGTTCTAGGTCTCTGTCTCTAGTCGTGGTTCTAAAGACGTGTTCTAGGTCTCTGTCTCTAGTTGTGGTTCTATAGACGTGTTCTAGGTCTCTACCTCTAGTTGTGGTTCTATAGACGTGTTCTAGGTCTCTACCTCTAGTTGTGGCTCTAAAGACGTGTTCTAGGTCTCTACCTCTAGTTGTGGTTCTATAGACGTGTTCTAGGTCTCTACCTCTAGTTGTGGTTCTAAAGCCGTGTTCTAGGTCTCTACCTCTAGTTGTGGTTCTAAAGCCGTGTTCTAGGTCTCTACCTCTAGTCGTGGCTCTAAAGACGTGTTCTAGGTCTCTACCTCTGGTCGTGGCTCTAAAGACGTGTTCTAGGTCTCTACCTCTAGTCGTGGCTCTAAAGACGTGTTCTAGGTCTCTACCTCTAGTCGTGGCTCTAAAGACGTGTTCTAGGTCTCTACCTCTAGTTGTGGTTCTAAAGCCGTGTTCTAGGTCTCTACCTCTAGTTGTGGTTCTAAAGCCGTGTTCTAGGTCTCTACCTCTAGTTGTGGTTCTATAGACGTGTTCTAGGTCTCTACCTCTAGTTGTGGCTCTAAAGACGTGTTCTAGGTCTCTACCTCTAGTTGTGGTTCTAAAGACGTGTTCTAGGTCTCTACCTCTAGTCGTGGCTCTAAAGACGTGTTCTAGGTCTCTACCTCTAGTTGTGGCTCTAAAGACGTGTTCTAGGTCTCTACCTCTAGTTGTGGTTCTAAAGACGTGTTCTAGGTCTCTACCTCTAGTTGTGGCTCTAAAGACGTGTTCTAGGTCTCTACCTCTAGTTGTGGTTCTATAGACGTGTTCTAGGTCTCTACCTCTAGTTGTGGCTCTATAGACGTGTTCTAGGTCTCTGTCTCTAGTCGTGGCTCTAAAGACGTGTTCTAGGTCTCTACCTCTAGTCGTGGTTCTAAAGCCGTGTTCTAGGTCTCTACCTCTAGTCGTGGTTCTATAGACGTGTTCTAGGTCTCTGTCTCTAGTCGTGGTTCTATAGACGTGTTCTAGGTCTCTGTCTCTAGTTGTGGTTCTATAGACGTGTTCTAGGTCTCTACCTCTAGTTGTGGCTCTAAAGACGTGTTCTAGGTCTCTACCTCTAGTCGTGGTTCTAAAGCCGTGTTCTAGGTCTCTACCTCTAGTCGTGGTTCTATAGACGTGTTCTAGGTCTCTACCTCTAGTTGTGGCTCTAAAGACGTGTTCTAGGTCTCTACCTCTAGTCGTGGTTCTAAAGACGTGTTCTAGGTCTCTACCTCTAGTCGTGGCTCTAAAGACGTGTTCTAGGTCTCTGTCTCTAGTTGTGGTTCTATAGACGTGTTCTAGGTCTCTACCTCTAGTTGTGGCTCTAAAGACGTGTTCTAGGTCTCTACCTCTAGTTGTGGCTCTAAAGACGTGTTCTAGGTCTCTACCTCTAGTTGTGGTTCTAAAGCCGTGTTCTAGGTCTCTACCTCTAGTTGTGGTTCTAAAGACGTGTTCTAGGTCTCTACCTCTAGTCGTGGCTCTAAAGACGTGTTCTAGGTCTCTACCTCTAGTCGTGGCTCTAAAGACGTGTTCTAGGTCTCTGCCTCTAGTCGTGGCTCTAAAGCCGTGTTCTAGGTCTCTACCTCTAGTTGTGGCTCTAAAGACGTGTTCTAGGTCTCTACCTCTAGTTGTGGCTCTATAGACGTGTTCTGTGGCTCTAAAGACGTGTTCTAGGTCTCTACCTCTAGTCGTGGGTCTAAAGACGTGTTCTAGGTCCCTACCTCTAGTCGTGGTTCTAAAGACGTGTTCTAGGTCTCTACCTCTAGTCGTGGTTCTAAAGACGTGTTCTAGGTCTCTACCTCTAGTCGTGGCTCTATAGACGTGTTCTAGGTCTCTACCTCTAGTTGTGGCTCTATAGACGTGTTCTAGGTCTCTACCTCTAGTCGTGGCTCTAAAGACGTGTTCTAGGTCTCTACCTCTAGTCGTGGTTCTATAGACGTGTTCTAGGTCTCTACCTCTAGTTGTGGTTCTAAAGACGTGTTCTAGGTCTCTACCTCTAGTTGTGGTTCTAAAGACGTGTTCTAGGTCTCTACCTCTAGTTGTGGTTCTATAGACGTGTTCTAGGTCTCTACCTCTAGTCGTGGCTCTATAGACGTGTTCTAGGTCTCTACCTCTAGTCGTGGTTCTATAGATGTGTTCTAGGTCTCTACCTCTAGTCGTGGCTCTATAGACGTGTTCTAGGTCTCTACCTCTAGTCGTGGCTCTATAGACGTGTTCTAGGTCTCTACCTCTAGTTGTGGCTCTAAAGACGTGTTCTAGGTCTCTACCTCTAGTCGTGGCTCTAAAGACGTGTTCTAGGTCTCTACCTCTAGTCGTGGTTCTAAAGACGTGTTCTAGGTCTCTACCTCTAGTCGTGGCTCTAAAGACGTGTTCTAGGTCTCTGTCTCTAGTCGTGGTTCTATAGACGTGTTCTAGGTCTCTGTCTCTAGTCGTGGTTCTATAGACGTGTTCTAGGTCTCTACCTCTAGTCGTGGCTCTAAAGACGTGTTCTAGGTCTCTGTCTCTAGTCGTGGTTCTAAAGACGTGTTCTAGGTCTCTACCTCTAGTCGTGGCTCTATAGACGTGTTCTAGGTCTCTACCTCTAGTCGTGGTTCTAAAGACGTGTTCTAGGTCTCTACCTCTAGTTGTGGTTCTAAAGACGTGTTCTAGGTCTCTACCTCTAGTCGTGGCTCTAAAGACGTGTTCTAGGTCTCTGTCTCGTCGTGGTTCTAAAGACGTGTTCTAGGTCTCTACCTCTAGTTGTGGTTCTAAAGACGTGTTCTAGGTCTCTGTCTCTAGTCGTGGTTCTAAAGACGTGTTCTAGGTCTCTGTCTCTAGTCGTGGTTCTAAAGACGTGTTCTAGGTCTCTGTCTCTAGTCGTGATTCTAAAGACGTGTTCTAGGTCTCTGTCTCTAGTTGTGGTTCTATAGACGTGTTCTAAGTCTCTGTCTCTAGTCGTGGTTCTAAAGACGTGTTCTAGGTCTCTGTCTCTAGTTGTGGTTCTAAAGACGTGTTCTAGGTCTCTACCTCTAGTCGTGGTTCTAAAGACGTGTTCTAGGTCTCTACCTCTAGTTGTGGTTCTAAAGACGTGTTCTAGGTCTCTGTCTCTAGTCGTGGTTCTAAAGACGTGTTCTAGGTCTCTGTCTCTATTCGTGGTTCTAAAGACGTGTTCTAGGTCTCTGTCTCTAGTCGTGATTCTAAAGACGTGTTCTAGGTCGCTGTCTCTAGTTGTGGTTCTATAGACGTGTTCTAAGTCTCTGTCTCTAGTCGTGGTTCTAAAGACGTGTTCTAGGTCTCCTCTAGTCGTGGTTCTGTTTCCAGAGAGCAGGGCTTTTATCTTGAAGTACAAAACGAGACCACAGAGTTGAACTGTCTTCAGAGTGAAGGGTCGTTGGTGTGTCTGTGGTTCCTTCATGAAACCTGGAGCTCTGTGAAGGACGAGGCATCGCTGTGTGAAGGGGCTTTAGTTCGGATCCCGATGGGCCCCTGCACCATCATGAGTGTGTGTGTGTGTGTGTGTCTGTGTGTGTGGACATGTAGTCGACTAGAAAGGTATTTTCTACATATTAAAGTCATTTTATTGTGTTGCCTTCATGAACACAAGCTTTTTAAATTCAGCTTTGTGGCCAAATAATTTATTCAGGGACATTAATGTTCATATGTTTATTCTCTGGTGTAGCTTTTAGTTTGTTTACACTAATGGAAACAAACATTACAACAGTGATGACACGTTAAAAGCATTCAATCCTACACATAAATATAATAAACCCTCAAGTCTTTAGAGATGAACGGGAACCGTTTGGGTTATGATTTTAGTTTTACCTTTTTAATGTTCTCTGCCTAAAAAGTTTGGATAACTTGGAAGGTTTGTTTCCAGATGGTGTGGTTTGACTCTGATTGTTTTTTTTATATATATAAATAAATATATAAATAAATAAATAAATAATTACAGATCTGGCTTAATCTTCGGTGCTGGAAGCATCAAAGAGTTGAAGCTGATGGAATAGATATCCGCACACTTCTATGCAGACGACGCGTTATTTTCCGCTTTCGGTCATCAGAGCGTTCAGGATTCTTTAACATATTAAAAACTGAGTGCAATGTTACTTTTTTCTGGTATGAATGAGCAAAACGACCAAAATAGAAGTGCTGACGTTGTAATGAAGTGGAGTTGGCCATTAAGAGGGCTTTAGGGAGCTTTGAAAAGACAAACGGTCGTCTGATATCTTCCGGTTCTGGAGCTTGTAACACAAGACAAGACGGTGTGATCACCTTTTGGGGGGTTCCACCTGTTCTCATCCACTGCTTCCATCACAACTCATGGCTCCGCCTCCTTCTTATTATTTCCTCTTCGTGTCTCATTCTCCAGCAGCTGGTCGGGTTCCTCATCTTGCTCGCCCTTCTCTCTCTCTCTTTGTTGGACTGTAACCGGAGCAGAACCTTTGGTTCCTCTGGTTACAGCCCAACATGAACTGGGCTTGTCTCCAAGTCTCTCTTCATGCGTCCTCCTCCCTCGGACACTTTTTACCGCCTCCTCCTCTCTACTCTGCTGCACACATTGATTCATGTTTATTTGGTTTCTCATCGCTTCCTTTTGCTCTTGAAATGTACCGAGATCCGTCTTTGCTCCCTTTGCTCAACCTCTCTCTCTCTCTTCTGCTCTACATCTCCCCTTGTTCCCTCCGTCCTCCCTTGTTCCTCTCTTGTTCCCTCCCTTGTTCCCTCATCCCCACTTGTTCCCTCCGCCCTCCCTTGTTCCTCTCTTGTTCCCTCCCTTGTTCCCTCATCCCCACTTGTTCCCTCCGTCCTCCCTTGTTCCTCTCTTGTTCCCTCCCTTGTTCCCCCATCCTCCCTTGTTCCCTCATCCCCCCTTGTTCCCTCCGCCCTCCCTCCCCACTTGTTCCCTCCGCCCTCCCTTGTTCCTCTCTTGTTCCTCCCTTGTTCCCTCCGTCCTCCCTCCCCACTTGTTCCCTCCGTCCTCCCTCCCCACTTGTTCCCTCCGTCCTCCCTCCCCACTTGTTCCCTCCGTCCTCCCTCCCCACTTGTTCCCTCCGTCCTCCCTTCCCACTTGTTCCCTCCACCCTCCCTTGTTCCCTCCGTCCTCCCTCCCCACTTGTTCCCTCCCTCCTCCCTCAACCCCTTGTTCCCTCCTCCCTCAGGTGGTGAGTCAGCGGTTCCCTCAGAACAGCATTGGTGCGGTGGGCAGCGCCATGTTCCTGCGTTTCGTCAACCCGGCCATCGTGTCGCCCTACGAGGCCGGAATCCTGGAGAAGAAGCCCCTCCCCCGGATAGAGCGGGGTCTCAAGCTCATGTCCAAGGTAAAGATAGATGGATATTAGTAAAATGCACTGATGTCTGAATCAGAGTTATTTTTTTCCCTCCGTTTATGAGAACGAGGCTGGACCCGAGGGCTGGGAGGCGGGGCTAAAGGAAATAAGAATTTTTGAAGAAAAAATATAATCTACGCGTTTTCTCGCGCCCCTGATACTCTAAATAACTTATGCTAGTGAGTGTGCTCAGTGGGATGTGGAAGGTCCGGTTATTTCTACACTCGGAGGAGAAACTATTTTAGCTTAATGCACCAACACTTTATTTAATTATTTTATACATCCAGACTAAAGGTCCAACAGGAAGTCGTCATCACAGGATTCCTCCACAAACAGCCAATCAGATTCTTCTATTGGGTTATTACAGAAAATAAACAGTTTATGATTCTTCCAGGTTTAGTGCATCAAGATAATCTTCTCTAATGAACTTTAAGGATGTTTAAAGTGTAAAGGAAGTAAAGATGCTGACTTCCAGAAGAGGGAACAGGAAGTAGAAAAATGCTGACTCATGACTGGGTTTCAGGACTCAAACTAGTCTGATTGACCTTCAGCCGCACTTTCCTTTAGTCTGCTTTATAAAACGAGACCAGCAGTTTATTTCTGGGATTGTTTTTAACACATGTTGCACATTTCCTGTCTTTTACCTTTTTAGATTCTGCAGAGCATCGCGAACCACGTCTTGTTTACGAAAGAAGAACACATGAGGCCGTTCAACGACTTCGTCAAGAGCAACTTTGATTCGGCCAGAAGGTGAGACCCTCGACCAGTGAGACCCTCGACCAGTATGAACGTGCCATAAAGCCAGCTGCGTGTTTTTGTGGGTTGTTTCCTCCCGAGACCTTTCTTCAGACGGCTCTCCTCCCTAGGGGGCAGACTGAGCGATTGTTGTATAAAACTGTAAATCATAGCTTGTTTTATGAAAAAAAGGCCCAAACTGCTGTACTTGGATGTATTGAACACCATAAGTAATATACAAGTGAAATATATGGTTTGGTACATGAGAAAATTCAAATAGCCCCAATGGGTCCAATGGCCCCATTGAACCCATTGGGGCTATTGGACCCCAATGGGACCTCGCATGAATGTTCTCTGTTCTAAACCCTCTCTAACTTTGTTCTGCTTCACTTTATCAAAGTCAACCTTTGCAGAGAGAATGTTCACATATTGAGCTATGATTTGGGTTAGAGAATGTTCACATATTGAGCTATGATTTGGGTTAGAGAATGTTCACATATTGTGTTATGATTTGGGTTAGAGAATGTTCACATATTGTGTTATGATTTGGGTTAGTGAATGTTCACATAATGTGCTATGATTTGGGTTAGAGTTGGACCTTACAGCTGCATCATTTCAAAGAAATAATCATCCTGAAAGTGATTTTTTTTTTATAGGCGGACCTGAAACCTTTTCAATTTTTTTCTGTGTCATCTTCATTTACTCTTAACCAGTAACATATAGACTGATATTTACACATCTGAACAACATCTCACATGTGTACCTTTTTATTATAACACCAACATTATTAAAATAGCCCTAGTGGTTGCAGAGATACACCCTTTTTAGTTTGGGGATGACATTTTCGAGCAGAGGCCTAAACATAGGTGGGTTTTTAAAGCGTTAACTCTCCCCTCTCAGGTTCTTCTTGGACATCGCCTCCGACTCCCCACCCAGCGACTCGGTGAACCACAGCCTGTCCTTCATCAGCGACGGCAACGTCCTGGCCCTCCACCGGCTGCTGTGGAACAACCAGGAGCGCATCGGCCAGTACCTCTCCAGCAACAGGTGCAGTGCGAGCCCAGTACAGGGAGCTGGTGGCGGGCTCTGATCCCTACCCATCGTGTTTGGTGACGGCGGTCCCTTTTTATGATCTAATCCCCAGGGACCACAAGGCCGTGGGCAGGCGACCCTTCGACAAGATGGCCACCCTGCTGGCCTACCTGGGGCCTCCGGAGCACAAACCAGTGGCCGACACGCACTGGTCCAGCCTCAACCTGACCAGCTCAAAGTTTGAGGAGTTCATGACCAGGTAGCGTTCCTCCCAGTGACGGACTGGTTTCTCAGGGTCCTCCGTCACGAGGCAGGTCTTTGACACTGGATCGAGACTCTCTGAGTCCCTGATATAATGATCCATATTAACTGATGCAGATCCCTGTGTTTTTATTATTGCAGCTGGTCTACAAGGATCCAGAATATTACTCTTTTTTTTTTTTTTTTTTTTATTTTTATTTTGCCACCATCCTAAAAATAATTTGAATGCTCAGTAAACCATCAAAAATACGTTATACTTTTACTTTATTAGAGTAATTTATAGTGTTTTTTTTTTTTCTTCATAAAAGTTACACAATTCAAGCGATAAGTAAATAAAATATATCATTTATATATTCGACTTGGTGTTAATGAAGTAATAATACATTGTATTTGTATTGCACTTTGAGCAATCTCAAAGTGCTAAACATAGTATAATAATTAGTTAGGAAGTTATATCTATTTTATATTCATGTGGAAACATCTGGATTTATTCTAGTTCATCACCAACACTACATTTTACTAGATTACACCTGAACGCATCATGAGAACATTATCATTTACCTTCAGCCAGTACTCATGATCACTGAGCGGAGCCTGAACGCATCGTCATGTAATTGAAGTGAACCTCCTGGTTCTCCGTTAGCGGTGCTGCTAACGTTACTAGCTCTCCTCCCGTTGGTCTAAACACTGATTGATCGTGTGACTTTGTCAACAACCAGAGATCAGAGACTAGAGAAACATCCCATCGTCCTGATCAACGGTCCGTTACTCCACTTCCTGTTAAACATATGAAGGGGAGACTGATCCTCAGGTCTCTGGTTCGTCTTTTAGGCACCAGGTCCATGAGAAGGAGGAGTTCAAGGCCCTAAAGACCCTCAACATCTTCTACCAGGCAGGAACCTCCAAGACCGGCAACCCCGTGTTCTACTACGTGGCCCGCAGGTACGTTCCCGGTTCCCTTTCGGGTTTGACTCGTTTCAAAGTGGTGCTGAGTCACAGGCGAGCAGAAGAAGCCGGTTTAAAAGCAGAAGAACCTGCGCGTGACTACACATCATACGGAAACATTCCTTACTGTGGAGGAGGATCGGCAGCTCGATCCCGTTCCTCCAGGTGGATGTGACTTTGGGCAAATTGCTCCCGTTGGTGTGACTGATTATTTAAGAGCCCATTATCATCATTATTTGATAGACCAGCGTCGCTCCTGTACCTTTTTATCATCTACTTGAGCTGCTATGTATTTACTTGAGCTTTACGTCCATTTTAAATATGATATGTTCGACATCGACACCAATGAGCTGTTAGCTCAAGTTAAAGGAAGCAAACGTACAAAAAAAATCACATCCATTAGTGTCATTTTTTTAATTTAATTGGTGTTTAGTTTGTTCATGTGTTTTTAATTGGAATCTGTTCAGTCAACAGTCTGTCTGGAGGGTTTGAAACTCACTATAATGGCGTTTCGTACATAGTTGGTGTTTTTATCATTTTGTTCTTTTGAGATTGATAGAAAATAGACAGTTTAACTTCTTCTGAGTGATGGAGTTTAGTTTGAGTTCATTGAATCCTCATCCATGGCACAAATAGTCCTGCAGTCCTGGTTCAGATTTTACCTCGAGATCCATAACGTCCACCAAGTTCTTTTCCTTCGTCGGACCAAAGGTCTGCTGAAACTATTCTGATGGGTTTCTGTTGTATTTTGCATTGGATTCATTGCTTTGGATCCTATGGGATTCATTGCATTGGATCCTATGGGATTCATTGCATTGGATCCTATGGGATTCATTGCATTGTATCCTATGGGATTCATTGCATTGTATCCTATGGGATTCATTGCTTTGGATCCTATGGGATTCATTGCTTTGGATCCTATGGGATTCATTGCATTGTACTGGGACACCTCCAACCAGTCCAGGAGGTCCAGCTTTCACACAGACTGTTGTGCATCCCGCTTGGACTCAGAGTTGAGCATCGACAGCAGCACTGCTCTTTAACCACGTGTTCAGATATTTAGTAGTTTAGTCCTGTACACTTCAGAGACATTAAAACATGGAGATGCACTTGATGATGGCGACAGAAGGCTGTAACAGTCAGAGAAATTACAATGAAGGAGTTCCCAGAAGGTTCTGGATCCAGTACTGGTGGTTCAGAAAGTGTTGAGCGCCCTCAGGACTAAAATCATCAGCGGGACCGTCTGAGTGTCACCGAGGAGTCCGTGACTCTTGTTCCTGGAGGTCGCCGCTCTGGGCTTGTTGGTAGCAGGCGGTCGTGCCGTAGTGCTCGCCTGTGTGGAGAAGCTGGTGGGCGGCGTCCACGCGAACGCCTCGCGGTCCTCCGAGTCGTTCGCGCCCCATCGGTCCTGATACCTCCCCGTCTCGAAGAGGGCCCAGTTGGCCTGGTGACCCGGCGACGGCCCGGCGACCCAGAGCGGCGGCTCCGTGACCGGCCCCGAGTGCCGCTCCTGGCGCCCGCAGACGGGTTTGGTGTAACAGGGGCAGCCCAGGACGGTGGCGCGGGTTTGCCCCGCCCACGTCAGGAGCTTGGCGATGTTCTCCTCTTCCTCGCAGGCCCAGGGGTTGTCCCCGAGCGTCAGCACCTCCAGCGCCGCCAGCTTCTGGAACGCCCCCTCCGACAACCGGGAGAAGCGGTTGGCGTGCAGGTAGAACCGAGCCAGCCTCGGCAGCCGGTCCAGCGAGCCCGGCAGGATCCGCGCCAGGTAGTTGTGCGACAGGTCCACGCTCACCAGGTTGTGCGGCATGTTGGTGGGCACGGTCCAGAAGCGGTTGCGGCTGAGGTTCAGGGCCCGGAGGCTCGGCAGCGTGTTGTTGATGAAGACCACCCGCTCCAGCTCGTTGTCCGACAGGTCCAGCGCCTTCAGGTTCCAGTGGTAGGCCGTGTCGTTCTTGTCCAGCGAGCGCAGGTGGTTCCCCGCCGCCCGGATGTCCCACAGCGAGCGCGGCAGGCCGGGGGGCAGCGCCTCCAGGCGGTTGAAGGACAGGTCCAGGGTCCGCAGGTGGGCGTAGTGGGTGAGCTGGCTGTCCAGACCCTGCAGGCTGTCAGGAGGGTGTAAAAACACATTAGATGTACTTTACACTTATACTTTACAATGGAATAAATCAAGAGAGAAGTAGTCATTTATATAGACTTCTATACAACCAGAGGAGTCACCCCCTGGTGGTCAGGAGAGAGAATGCAGCTTTAACACATGACGCATAGACTTCTATACAACCAGAGGAGTCGCCCCCTGGTGGTCAGGAGAGAGAATGCAGCTTTAACACATGAAGCATATACTTCTATACAACCAGAGGAGTCGCCCCCTGGTGGTCAGGAGAGAGAATGCAGCTTTAACACATGAAGCATAGACTTCTATACAACCAGAGGAGTCACCCCCTGGTGGCGAGGAGAGAGAATGCAGCTTTTACACATGAAGCATAGACTTCTATACAACCAGAGGAGTCGCCCCCTGTTGGTCAGGAGAGAGAATGCAGCTTTAACACATGAAGCATATACTTCTATACAACCAGAGGAGTCACCCCCTGGTGGTCAGGAGAGAGAATGCAGCTTTAATACATGAAGCATATACTTCTATACAACCAGAGGAGTCGCCCCCTGGTGGTCAGGAGAGAGAATGCAGCTTTAAGACATGAAGCATATACTTCTATACAACCAGAGGAGTCGCCCCCTGGTGGTCAGGAGAGAGAATGCAGCTTTAAGACATGAAGCATATACTTCTATACAACCAGAGGAGTCGCCCCCTGGTGGTCAGGAGAGAGTAGCAAAGACGTTTAAACTAAACTACTTTATTACCTTTTTAAACAAACCTGTAAGGAAAGAAGTCAAGTATTAGATGTATTATAAGGAAACAAAGGTTGAATATCTATAATATTTGATTTGGATGTAGATTTTAAAGACTTCCTGTTTCTAAAGCTTCCAACTATCAGTGACGTCTGAAAAGTTCCGATGGCCAAGTTTCCAAACCTTCCGAGGTGCACCTGAACTACTCGGCTCTAACCCCGCCCTCCAGAAGAAGAGCCGCTCACCTGTTGAACGAGAGGTTGACAAAGTTGATGTTGTGCTGCAGCCCGGCCGGCAGCTTGGTGAGGCCCCTGGAGGAGCAGTCCGCCGTGCGGTGGCCCCGGCTGCAGGAGCACACGCTGGGGCAGACGGAGGCCACCGGGCCCGCCAGCAGCAGCAGCAGCAGGAGGCCGGCGCTCATGGTCGCGGCTCTGCAGGGCGAGAGAGCAGCAGTTAAATAGAATGAACTGAAGGAAGAGACGACCATGCCTGTGGGCTGCCCTCTTCATTCTGCTCCGTACGGTGTGCCGGATCAGTGCCGCTCTAAAGGTTCCACGCTGTCGCTGTGAGGCTCCTCTAGAGGGCAGCGTCAGGCTGAAGCCCTGCCAGAGGGCCGGGGCTCAGACTGCTGCAGTGGACTCTTAACCGCAGAGCTGCATGTGGTTGTGTGTTCTCATCCCTCTGTTTAGTCTGCATGCTGGACTTCTTCCCCAGAGGGTCAACTAACAGCAGAGATCTGCATAGCGGTGTGGTTTACTGCATTCAGCACATCCACAAGAAATCTCTCTCTCCTCTCTCTCCTCTCTCTCTCCTCTCTCTCTCTTTTGTCTCTCACCTCATCCTCTCTGGCGTCGCTCGCTCATCCCTCCGGTCGGTTCCTCCTTCAGTCTGTCGGAGTCTCTTTCCTCCGGCTGCTGTGATGTTGTGGCTCTAGACATGCTGCTTGTAAGCCCCGCCCCCTCCTGCTCACCACCCTGCTTCTGATGCAGCTGCAGGTTTTGGGGGGGGGGGGGGGGGGGGGGGAGATGGAGAGAATTGCAGCAGCGAACCGGCCCACGCTGTGTGTGTGTGTGTGTGTGTGTGTGTGTGTGTGTGTGTGTGTGTGTGTGTGTGTCCATATTTGGTGCAGCTTGACGCATTTAGTGTTACTAAACTTTGAATAAACCAACACTCGGCGCTCTGTGCAGCAGTGGGGGTAAAGGGGGCGGAGCCTCAGGGCTCTGTGCAGCAGTGGGGTAAAGGGGGCGGAGCCTCAGGGCTCCATGCAGCAGTGGGGGTAAAGGGGGCGGAGCCTCAGGCCTCCATGCAGCAGTGGGGGTAAAGGGGGCGGAGCCTCAGGCCTCCATGCAGCAGTGGGGTGAAGGGGGGCGGAGCCTCAGGCCTCCATGCAGCAGTGGTCTGAAGGGGGCGGAGCCTCAGGCCTCCATGCAGCAGTGGTCTGAAGGGGGGCGGAGCCTCAGGCCTCCATGCAGCAGTGGGGGTAAAGGGGGCGGAGCCTCAGGCCTCCATGCAGCAGTGGTCTATCAGTGATGCTGATGAATCGTTCTGTGAGGCTCAATGTGAGTTATTTAGGGTTCAATGAGTGAATAGAAACATCATTCTATATTTTTCACTTCTAAATGTCTTTATGAATCATCTATAGCTTCTTTGTGGACCTTTTTAAAGTTTAGTTTTCTACTTTAACTAAAGATAAAATCTGACCCGGTGTTTCTTCTTTCTTGACTTGGGCTGGATTTAGTGATTTGGGGATCCAGATGAACAATATCTTGATTTATTTTTCATCCTTTTTCTACCTGTAACTGTTGGAAGAAGACTTTTTAATGTGAAACTATTAATACTGCAGAGTAAAAGTCTTTCATTTAAATGTTATGAGAGGAATTATCAGAATGTTTGTTCAACGTGGAGCTTTTCATTCTAATAGTGGATAGTTTAAAAATATAATGTGTGCTTAATTTTGGTCGTGAGGTAAATGTAGTACTACAAAGTAAAAGTACTTTACAGTTGAGTTGCATATATTAAGTTCTTTGGAGTCTTTTATAAGTTTTAGGGTACAAAGAGACTTTAGTTACGTTTGCAGTTCAAATATTTTATATATATTGTATATATTTTTATATTTATTATATATATCTTTTTATCTATTTGTTATATATATATATATATTTTTTTTTAAATGTATTTGTTATTTACATATATATTCTTTTGATTTATTTTATATATATATATATATATATTGTTTACATATATATTTTTATTTTCTGTATATATATTCTTTTATACACATATTTTCTTTTTATACAGTTAATTTATATTCATACGTTAAATATTTGTGTATATATATATATATATATATATATATTTATGTATAAATCTTTAGTTTTTGAAGGGTTTTCTGTCACATGGTGACCCGGTTAATTTTCAGTAAAATGAATAAGTCTGATTATCTCTGACGGGTTTGACTAAGTTTAATTTAGTCATTGGAGGCTGTAGAAGTATTACATATGTTTTTAATGTGACATTAAACTACAACACACAAAACAATCTTCTCCTGCTGAACATCAAGAGTCTTCAGAAGCAATAAAACAAACAAATGAAACTTCTAGTTTAACAAAATGGCTTCAAGACGACGGAACGCTTCTCGGGACCTGAAGTCTCTCGTTGAGAAACCACAACCCACATATACAAATATAAACATATACACGTATAAACATATCCACACGCACATCAGTCTCACACCAGAGACTATTGATGATGTCATCAGCTGCTGCATGAATACAGGACACTTTCTCAGTGATCCAGAAGCCAGGAAATAAAAGATGGCGACCAAAAGAAAAACAAGAATACAGAGACGCACTTAAAATATACAACATTCAATGAAATGAGGAACGGTTTGTTTTTGACAAATTAAACTGTAATCCCAGATTTAAAAGAGTTTAATGAACTCTTACATTATAAATACTGCAAGGACGACGACACACACACTCACACAGACACACACACAGACACACATGCAGACAGACGGACACACACACAAATGCTTTGGTAACTTTGACACTTTCATGTCAGTAAAGCCACATTAAATTAAATTGATAAAGAAAATCCCAAAGAAACCATAATTTAGAAGGTTGACTAATGGTAAAATCTGAAAAGCCTGATTTGATTTATGATCTTTTTTTCTGTTGATTCTCATATAAAAGTATTTGACAACTCTTCCATTTCTTTAGTTGTGATCTTCCGTCTTCTTCTGCTTTGTAACATTTTAGCAGAAGAGACTCAGATAATTATCTCTTCTTCTTCCGCTCGATGATTTCCTCAAACGATGACGAATCGGCTTCCTGAGTCACCGCTGACCGGGTGCATCGGTTCCCTCGTGGTCGTCAGGCGGCGCCGTCCTCGGCGGCGGCGCCGGCCGGGTCTGCAGAAAGGTTCCGAACCTCCGAGATGCCGTTGTTGTTCTCCGGAGCGTCTCCGTTGCTCTGCCCTTCCTCTCGAGGGGACCGACTCCCTTTGCGTTCCCCTCCGAACGTGCTGGCCGGCGTCATGGCGGCGAGCTCCTCGCCCGCCGGCAGCACGGACTGCCTCTGGGTCAGGAAGCTGGAGAGGGAGACCCGGTTGGACGACCTCATCGCCACCCGGCCCTCGTCGGCTCCGCCCTCCAGGAACGGCGAGGGCCCGGCCCAGTCGCCGGTCGCCATCTGCTGCTTCTGAAGCTTCCGCTTCTTGACGTAGACGAGCAGGAACCCCAGCAGCATGACCAGCAGCGCGCCGCCGATCAGCCCCGCCACCACCCGGCCGTGGGTGGATCCTTTACCGGCCTTCTCCTTGTTCCCCGGGCGGGTTTCCGTGGCCTTGGCGGTGTAGACGGACGGCGTCTTCGGCCCCGGCGTTGTGTGCGACCCTGGGGGCCGCGCCGCTGGGACCGGGCTCGTACCGGCGGTTTCGTTCTCAGCGGGTCCGGTAGACGTGTTCGTGGTCGAGATGAGGCTCGGTGACGGCGTTGGGCGTGTGGGCGGTTGGGTCGTTGCCTCGTCGGTGGATGGCGTTTGGGCAGAGCTGCTTGGCGTTGGCCTGGTTCGGTCGCTGGCGTCGCCGGTTGCTGCGGTTGTTGCTGATGCTGTGGAGTTAAACCGGTTCTCCGTCCTGGACTTCCTGCCCTCCGTCGAGCTGTTGAACCGGAGTTGGTCGCTTGGCGTCGCCGCCGTCTGACTCGCCGGCAGAAACCTCGTGGAAGAAGCCGGCGGCGGCGGCGGACTCGTCTGCGGTGAAGCTTGGCCCACGACCTCTGAGCCGGCCCTCCAGCCGGACGCCTCCCGGGTGCTCCGCCGGGCCTCGGTGAGCTCGGTGGGCGTCGTCACGTTGCCGTTCTGGCCGGAGGTCAGCGGCAGCAGCCACAAGACGACGAGGCCCAGCGAGGAGACGCTCATCGTCGGCTTCTGGTCGCTGCGTCTTCAGGGAGGAACAGAGGAAGTTGTTTAGTCGGAGCAATGCGATCTGAAGCAACGTGCAGTGTTGCAATGTCAACTGATGCCGTCTCGTTTCCTCTAAATGCAACTTAAATAGACGAGTGCGTCAGCCGGCTTCTCTACGCGACGCTTAATGCTGTTTAGGTCGTTTCTCAGCTTTAGTTGTGATGTGTTCAAAAGTCAAAGTCAGTTTTATTTGTCACTTCTTCCATATTGTGCAAACATACAGAAGACCTGAAATTATGTTTCTCTACTGTCTGAAAATAAAGTGAATAGTGCAACATTTAAAAAAAAAGAAGTAAAAAATAGACAACATATAACATAAACATATAAAATAGATAACATAGC
The DNA here is from genome assembly GCA_038501785.1 of Myoxocephalus aenaeus. Classification (NCBI taxonomy): domain Eukaryota; kingdom Metazoa; phylum Chordata; class Actinopteri; order Perciformes; family Cottidae; genus Myoxocephalus; species Myoxocephalus aenaeus. The sequence goes on along the minus strand of JBAMJR010000119.1, from coordinate 413,911 downwards.
ATAAACAACATATAAACATAGTGCAGAAACATAAAGTGAAAAGTGCACCAGTTAAGAAAAAGTAAAAATAGACAACATATAACATATAAACAACATATAAACAGTGATAAGTCCTCTCTAAGTAGACGTGTTTTCTTTGGCTGCGCCTCACTACACCTCCGTTTGGTAACTTTCTCTCTTTGTCGCTCCGGCATCGACCCAAAGCCCCCGCGTTATGAGATGCCCCTGAAGGCCACATTAATCCCTGGTGATTAGAGGGTACTCACCACTGCAGGACGTCTTCAGAGCGCTGCTGTGAAGTCTCAGGAGCTCGTCTGCAGCGAGGCGTCCTGACAGGAAGTGTGACGCGAGGAGGCCGGCGCTCTCGCTCTGACGGCTAAACTTAGTTCATGTTTCACAGCAAGAAAGAAGTGACTTTCATTCTGGGTCACGCAGAAGAGCAAATGGAACTTTTAGAGATCCATGATCACGTTTTGTTTTGCCGCCGATATTAATTATTGATCATTGATGATCAATATTTACTGATATAGATCCCTTTGTTTTATTACAGCAGCTGGAAGGATCAATACTATTTATCATTTTAACACTCAAGTCAGTAAACCATCGCAAATACTGAATGTTATACTTTTACTTTGTTATAGTAATTTATTGTGTTTTTTTTCTTCATAAAAACACACAATTTAAATGATAATTAAATCAAATATATTATTATATAGTCATTATTAGTGTTGATGAAGTATTAATGAGCTCAGAGCTGTTCTTTCATCTCTAATATCGATTTTATATTCATGTGAAAACATCTGGATTTATTCTAGTTCATCACCAACACTACATTCTACTAGATTACACCTGAACGCACCATGAGAACGTTATCATTTACCTTCAGACAGTACTCGTGTTCACTGAGCGGAGCCTGAACGCACCATGAGAACGTCATCATTTACCTTCAGCCAGTACTCATGTTCACTGAGCGGAGCCTGAACGCATCATCATGGAGGCAAAGGAAGCGATAACGCTCGGTTAATTCTCTCCGCCGTTCTCGGGGGAAATTGGTTTTCAAATGCTTTACAAATAATTACAAAATCTCTACATTTGAGTAAATATGTTTGCAGGATATTCAAGCTTGTGATTCATTACAATGCATTTGTTGTTCCGAATATTTTGAAAAAGGATTTTTAAAGCATTTGGAAACAAACTGTCCCGAGACATATTTATAGAAAAGCACTCTAGTTCTTAATAATTGATAATTCATGGACAAATGTTATCACCTTTTTTATATATATTATATTTATTTATATATTATATAAAGGTGATAACAGTCGTCCATGAACATTTAAAACAAGTTCACAGTTTAAATAGTTTTGCCGGTAACACTCACTGACTTCCTCCCTTTAGCTCAGAGGCTGATATTGCTCTTCTTAATTATAATAATAAACCTCCCGGCTGATCATTAAGTAGAATATAGTGTGTTTTTAAGCGTTCCTTAAAGAAGCCGATAAACATAAAGGCTTCGTGGTTTGATTTGTGGAAATTGATTTGAAACAAACGACACTGACGAGATGCAAAAGTCCATTTATTTCAAACCGGACATGGTAACAGGCTCAGTTTCATTTTGTTATGAAAGAACAGAAGTATTAGTCTGCAGGACAAGAGATCATAAACATGAACACAACCAGAGTTATGAGACGTCTCTTCGTGGCTCTGGGCCCGGGGGTTTGAATCCCTTTGATGCTCTAAACGTGTTTATTTACTACTCATTTTGTAAAGTTGAGCCAAATCAAGCAGTTTGTAAAACTACATATCGGATAGAATTAGACGTTTAAAGTTTTAACCTGAACAAATTCTTGAAGTAGTTATTAAATTCTTGAAAAAGTAATTCTTGAAGTAATTACATACTCATTACTTCAAGTATTTCATATCAATACTTCCTCTCTCCACCATTAAAGGCTTTTCCATCAGAATCAAAGGTTTTTAGAAAATGGACCTGATCTCAAGTCTTTTTATATAGATAGATGTATACTTCATTTACCCCCAAGGGGAAATTAGTTTGTCACAGTAGCAAGCAACTTACATAGAAGACACAAAAAAGACACACAAAAAAACACAAAAGACGCACTTTACTTAAGTATAGTAGTTTAAAACAAATACCTACAAGAAGCTTCTACATGTGTACACATTACTTACTGGGTGTTGAACCACAATACCTTTTTGGTACTAATCAAAATGTAAAAAAACTTAATATTCAATTAAAGCGGAGTCCCAAAAACTGACATTGAATGCATTTGTAAACTTCCTGATAAGTTGGATAAATGTTTATACTTTAAGTATTATTTTGCCAGACTATATTTCTTGCTGTGGGTTCAGTAACTCAGGCGTTAAATCGGCACCAGTTGATAAATATGAACCGCTGCCCAGGCGGCTGTTAAATTCTGTGAGGTGAAATGAGAGAACCAAAAGGAGTTGAACCCTAAAGAGAAGGAGTTGAACCCTAAAGAGAAGGAGTTGAACCCTAAAGAGAAGGAGTTGAACCCTAAAGAGAAGGAGAGGAACCTTAAAGAAAAGGAGTTGAACACACAAGCTGAACTGGGTTGTTGGGAGTGTCCTGGACCGGCGGCGGCCTCGCGGGGTTTCCTGCTCACACCACGAGGGGCATATCCTCCAGGTCCCGGGGAATCTCCAGACAGGAGTCTCTGGAGCTCTGCATCTGACCGGGCTTCTCTTCGTAGCCCATTGCCGCGGCAACCCCGGCCTCCGGCCTCGCCTCCGTCCCGCCGTCGGCCCTCACCTCCTCCAGCACGACGCTGCCGTCGCACGGCCCCAGCAGTCCTCCCGCCTCCGTCCGGTCGACGCCCCAGTACCCCGCGCCGCTCACCAAGTCCATGTTGGACCGGGAGGGTCTCGGGGCGCGGACCCGGCGCTGGAGGACGCAGATCTGACCGGCCAGCACCACGATGGCCGCGAGCAGGCAGACGATCAGACCACCCGCCGAGCCCACGGCGATCAGGCCCATCTCGGTGTCGATCAGGCAGTCGGCTCGAGTGCCGTTGGCGTCCATGGCCGGCGCGTCCGCGAGGCCGGCGGTCGAGCCGCTCGTTTGGTACGAAGGCGGCCGCTCGGTCGACGGGTTCGGGTCTGCGTCCGTAGGGCAGAACGGCAGCCGGCTGAGCAGCAGAAACAGCCAGAGGGTTCTGGTTCCTTCCATCGGGCTTCTGGAATGAAGAGCAGAAAGGTCTGCGTCGCAGGCGGAGAGCTCTGACCGGCAGGTTCTCGCGCCGACGGTACTTACTGGATGAGGTCTCTGTGGAGCTGCTGCTGCAGACGGACTCTTCAGGCGCTCTGAACGTGCTTCCTGACCCCGTCTCGGCTTCTGCTCGGGTTATTTCGGGTTGATGTCACAGACGCTGACGAGCTCTTACAGGAAGAGAGAGAGAGACAAAAAAGAAATGCAGTTTCTCAGAAGCCAAAAAAAGACTTTTCATTGCTGTGAACAAATGTAAACGGTACACCACGACTAAACCCACACACATGCATCATCCATAAAGATCTGAGCTTGACCTTGTGCGTCTCCTTTTCCCGCAGGTTCAAAACGGGCCAGATCAACGGGGACCTGCTCATCTACCACGTCCTCCTCACCCTCAAGCCCTACTACGCCAAGCCCTACGAGATCGTGGTCGACCTCACGCACGTGGGACCCAGCAATCGCTTCAAGACCGACTTCCTGTCCAAGTGGTTCGTGGTCTTCCCCGGCTTCGCCTACGAGAACGTGGCGGCCGTCTTCGTCTACAACTGCAACACCTGGGTGAGGGAGTACACCAAGTACCACGAGCGGCTGCTGACGGGCCTGAAGGGCAGCAAGCGGCTGCAGTTCATCGACTCTCCGGCCAAGCTGGCCGAGCACATCGAGCCGGACCAGCAGAAGCTGCCGGCGGCCACGCTGACCCTGGAGGAGGACCTCAAAGTGTTCCACAACGCCCTCAAGCTGGCCCACAAGGACACCAAGGTCTCCATAAAGGTGAGGACGCGGCCGAAGGGCCAAAGTAAGCGGGTCGCTGGTTCAAGACCAAGTAGGGTAACCGCTCCCAGGGTACTGAAGAGTAGCTTTAAAGTCCTGGAAATTAGCTTTAAAGTCCTGGAAATTTGCTTTAAAGTTCTGGAAATTTGCTTAAAAATCATAGAAAAGTCATGGAAATTTGCTTAAAAGTCATGGGAATTTGGTTAAAAATCATAGAAAAGTCTTGGAAATTTGCTTAAAAATCATAGAAAAGTCCTGGAAATTTGCTTTAAAGTCCTGGAAATTTGCTTTAAAGTCATGGAAATTTGCTTTAAAGTCCTGGAAATTTGCTTTAAAGTCCTGGAAATTAGCTTTAAAGTCCTGGAAATTAGCTTTAAAGTCATGGAAATTTGCTTAAAAATCATGGAAAAGTCCTGGAAATTTGCTTTAAAGTCCTGGAAATTTGCTTAAAAATCATAGAAAAGTCCTGGAAATTTGCTTAAAAATCATAGAAAAGTCCTGGAAATTTGCTTTAAAGTCCTGGAAATTTGCTTTAAAGTCCTGGAAATTTGCTTTAAAGTCCTGGAAATTTGCTTAAAAATCATAGAAAAGTCCTGGAAATTTGCTTAAAAATCATAGAAAAGTCCTGGAAATTTGCTTTAAAGTCCTGGAAATTTGCTTTAAAGTCCTGGAAATTTGCTTAAAAATCATAGAAAAGTCCTGGAAATTTGCTTAAAAGTCATGGGAATTTGGTTTAAAGTCATGGAAATTTGCTTTAAAGTCATGGAAATTTGCTTAAAAGTCATGGGAATTTGGTTAAAAATCATAGAAAAGTCTTGGAAATTTGCTTAAAAATCATAGAAAAGTCCTGGAAATTTGCTTTAAAGTCCTGGAAATTTGCTTTAAAGTCATGGAAATTTGCTTTAAAGTCCTGGAAATTAGCTTTAAAGTCCTGGAAATTAGCTTTAAAGTCCTGGAAATTAGCTTTAAAGTCATGGAAATTTGCTTAAAAATCATGGAAAAGTCCTGGAAATTTGCTTTAAAGTCCTGGAAATTTGCTTAAAAATCATAGAAAAGTCCTGGAAATTTGCTTTAAAGTCCTGGAAATTTGCTTTAAAGTCCTGGAAATTTGCTTTAAAGTCCTGGAAATTTGCTTAAAAATCATAGAAAAGTCCTGGAAATTTGCTTAAAAATCATAGAAAAGTCCTGGAAATTTGCTTTAAAGTCCTGGAAATTTGCTTTAAAGTCCTGGAAATTTGCTTAAAAATCATAGAAAAGTCCTGGAAATTTGCTTAAAAGTCATGGGAATTTGGTTTAAAGTCATGGAAATCCATTTGTCAGATGTGTATGAACCCTGCTTTGATCATTGGGGCTGTGCTTCATCTCCGGTCAGGTGGGCTCGACCGCGGTTCAGGTGACCTCGGCCGAGCGGACCCGCGTCCTCGGCCAGCCGGTCTTCCTCAACGACGTCTACTACGCCTCCGAGATCGAGGAGATCTGCCTGGTGGACGAGAGCCAGTTCACCCTCACCATGGCCAACCAGGGCACGCCGCTCACCTTCATGCACCAGGAGTGCGACGCCATCGTCCAGTCCATCATCCACATCCGGACGCGCTGGGAGCTGTCGCAGCCCGACTCCATCCCGCAGCACACCAAGATCCGACCCAAAGACGTTCCGGGCACGCTGCTCAACATCGCCCTGCTGAACCTGGGCAGTTCTGACCCCAGCCTCAGGTCGGTGCCGGCTTGAGAGGACAATTAGAAACGCCAAAGATTTTCTTTGTTGTGTTTTTTGGTGTGGACTCTTCACACAAAGATGTAAAATGTTGTCTAAACTGCAAAAAAAGTGCTCTTTCCAGAGAAAGCTCATCTGTTTGGTGTCCTATGGTTTTGTATCAGGAATTGTAAGTACCCGAATTTCAAGACTCGTGCGTTTTTGGCTGCAAATGTGCCTTTTTAAGGTCATATCGATGGCCGAAGAGCAAAAAAAAATCACTTTTTTAAGGGAACCCCAAAAAATTTGGTTTCTTGTAGAATGTGTATTTTTAATTTTTTTGTATTGGTATCCTTAAGAAATAGCAAAGTGCAGATAGGAGTTTTTTACCCACTTTACCTTTCATTTTGCACTTCCATCGATATAAGGAAGCTGTTATTTCCACCCAAGTCAACGCAGTGATGGTAGAACTTGAAAACATTGGGAGTTGTTTTTTGCGCTACTCTTGGCGGGACTTGACCCCTCTCACTTGTTGTACGTCCCACTTTCAGGTCGGCGGCTTACAATCTCTTGTGTGCATTGACGTGCACCTTCAACCTGAAGATAGAGGGCCAGCTGCTGGAGACGTCGGGCCTCTGCATCCCAGCCAACAACACCCTCTTCATCGTCTCCATCAGCAAGACTCTGGCTGCCAACGAGCCCCATCTGACGCTGGAGTTTCTGGAGGAGTGCATCTCTGGCTTCAGCAAGTCCAGTGAGTCCACCTGACGGGACAACCTTTCTGCTTGCAAAAAAACTGCCTTTTTTTCAGGGTTTGTGCAGAGATGTTTATGGAGATTTTACTAACAGAATCACATATTCAATACATAACATGATTATCAGCTCAACTGGCGTGGAAATGAGACAAATACTAAGAATCTATTGCTCTTTACGTTCACCAAAAGCCCTGTGCTCTCACTCTAGAGACTAGAAACAGCCAACTATTAAGGACAAGCGTTTTAGTTGTCGGAAGCAGCAAGTTATTTATGGGAAGCTATAGAAATGTGTTTTTTCAGTCGGTGCCTTTTACACGACGTGAAATAAGGCACCGTGCTAATCGGTCAGGATGCGTTGTGCTGCACTTCAGTTGTAAAACCTAAACTGGCTCTGCAGCTTTTTAAAGTGTTGCCACCTTAATGGATGAGTGTAGAAGTCTATGCTTCATGTGTTAAAGCTGCATTCTCTCTCCTGACCACCAGGGGCGACTCCTCTGGTTGTATAGAAGTCTATGCTTCATGTGTTAAAGCTGCATTCTCTCTCCTGACCACCAGGGGCGACTCCTCTGGTTGTATAGAAGTCTATGCTTCATGTGTTAAAGCTGCATTCTCTCTCCTGACCACCAGGGGCGACTCCTCTGGTTGTATAGAAGTATATGCTTCATGTGTTAAAGCTGCATTCTCTCTCCTGACCACCAGGGGGCGACTCCTCTGGTTGTATAGAAGTCTATGCTTCATGTGTTAAAGCTGCATTCTCTCTCCTGACCACCAGGGGGCGACTCCTCTGGTTGTATAGAAGTATATGCTTCATGTGTTAAAGCTGCATTATCTCTACTGACCACCAGGGGGCGACTACTCTGGTTGTATAGAAGTCTATGCTTCATGTGTTAAAGCTGCATTCTCTCTCCTGACCACCAGGGGGCGACTCCTCTGGTTGTATAGAAGTATATGCTTCATGTGTTAAAGCTGCATTCTCTCTCCTGACCACCAGGGGGCGACTCCTCTGGTTGTATAGAAGTCTATGCTTCATGTGTTAAAGCTGCATTCTCTCTCCTGACCACCAGGGGGCGACTCCTCTGGTTGTATAGAAGTCTATGCTTCATGTGTTAAAGCTGCATTCTCTCTCCTGACCACCAGGGGGTGACTCCTCTGGTTGTATAGAAGTATATGAGAAAATGACATCAGTTCACAAACCAACGTTTACTTTACTTTAAGTTACGTTTTGGACAGGAACCGCTCCCTCCTGGGTGAAAGTCCTGTGTTTGACGCTGGCTGTTGGCTGGCTTGATGTTACAAAGTGTGTGTGTGTGTGTGTGTGTGTGTGTGTGTGTGTGTGTGTGTGTGTGTGTGTGTGTGTGTGTGTGTGTTTCCTCTGGCAGGCATCGAGCTGAAGCATCTCTGCCTGGAGTACATGACGCCCTGGCTGCTCAACCTGGTCCGCTTCTGTAAGCACAACGACGACGCCAAGCGCCAGCGCGTCACCGCCATCTTGGACAAGCTCATCACCATGACCATCAACGAGAAGCAGATGTACCCCTCCATCCAGGCCAAGATCTGGGGCAGCCTGGGCCAGGTGGGTCACCTCGACCTCTGTCCCTGACCTCTGTCCCTGACCTCTGTCCTCTACCTCTGTCCCCGGCCTCTGTCCCCGGCCTCTGTCCCTGACCTCTGTCCTCTACCTCTGTCCCTTGTCCTCTGTCCCTGACCTCTGTCCTCTACCTCTACCTCTGTCCCTGACCTCTGTCCTCGGCCTCTACCTCGGCCTCTACCTCTGTCCCCGGCCTCTGTCCTCTGTCCCTGACCTCTGACCTCTACCTCTGTCCCCGGCCTCTACCTCTGTCCCTGACCTCTACCTCTACCTCTGTCCCCGTGTCCTCAGATCACCGACCTGCTGGACGTGGTGCTGGACAGCTTCATCAAGACCAGCGCCACCGGAGGACTGGGCTCCATCAAAGCCGAGGTCATGGCCGACACCGCCGTGGCTCTGGCTTCAGGGAACGTCAAGCTGGTCTCCAGCAAGGTGAGCGCTCTCCGTTACCTGAGAGGTACTCCACCTGTCACGCGGTCCAGAACCGCTCAGACGCGTTGCGTTCATGCTCAGTTGGACAACCTTTTTAAAGGTTGTCGCTTCGTCTAATAACCGTTAGCTGCTCGAGTCCCGACAACTTATGACAAACAAAAGCCTGATGGAAGTTGGAGGAATGAAGCGTCAATTTGAACCAGAGTTACAAGATCAGAGCAAAGTGAGCCGGAGCTTGGCGTAAAAAAACAAAAAAAAGTTAGTAAAAAAAAGAAAATAAGATTAGTCATTTATTTCTTAATTAGTTAATTTCTTAATTTTTTATTTAATTTTTTCTCAATATTTTTTTTTCTTAATAATCCTTTTTTCTTAATTGTATTTCTCAATTAAAAAATAAACAAATAAATTAGTTTCTTAATTTATTTGTCTAT